>JAGSMP010002608.1:0-35388 GCA_029286625.1 Parnassius orleans | reverse complement strand
GGTCGAGCCGACATGCTAACCATGAGATATCTACAGCGTAGCTCTACCACGTAAATTAAAGCCCTAGGTATTTTGTTGTTTAAGTAGACATTTTGTTGAATGACCTATACCTCAGGGTTATTCAATAAATGGTATCATTAAAATCAGTTTAGTACCGACAAAGATGGTAAAACTTCTATCTTTGTCTTTCATCCTTAGGTTAAATAGGTGGTAGCCCTCCTTTTCTGATTAGGAGTCTGTCTGTATAAGTACTAACTTCTGCTGTGTTTTGGTCTGAAGTGTATAGAAAGCCAATATATTTACAGGCTGGCTATAATTCCATCTTAGTCGTCAGAAGAGATAACGCATCTGTAGCCTTCTTTAAAGTTGATTGCAGGTGTGAACATCAGTGCCACTTTACATCAGGTGGACTGTGAGTTCGTTTGTATCTTCAGTTTATAAGAATAAAACTAGCCAAAAATTTTATTGACGCATTCCAAAAGACGCAAAATTCGTATTAAGTTTTGCACACATGTTGTCTCCAGTCCGTAATCGAATGAGAAACTTCGTTTACGTCCGTTACTTTATATATCATGCTCAACCGCTTGAAACGACGAAATGAGCGTGTTTCCTCCTTTTTGAAATAGTTTAGGCTGAGTTTTTCTTACTTTCTTTTTATTAACGACGAAATTGGGTGATGGATTCTGCAGTCATCACACGGCAAGATTTTAAACTTGGAATGATTATGAGATGGTTATACCACCATCAATCGGAGCTCACAAGACCTTTTGGGCCTTTCATTAAGTCACCTCCAACGACACCTACAGGATGAGATATGGTTTTTCATGTGCTTGCTCTCTTGTCCCCGTAGATATTAATGTCATTATCATCATTTCATTCATATATTTATTCATTACAGCTTATCATAGACCACTGGTGAGCATAGGCCTCCCCATAGAATACCTCATAAGGGGGATATTTGCCATAGTTGCTACGCATGGCAGGCAGATTGGCAACCGCAGTTTTTTTCTAGTTTTTGTTATAAGGAAGACGTTGCTGCCCATTTCCTGGATTGTCGCCTCTTAAGACATCCACGGGGGTATGTCTTAAGAGGTATATGGGGTAGTGGATATTCTTACACCTCTGCTACACGGTTCATTAGCACCTAAACATCCACTGCTGGACATGGATGTTGACGGTGTAGGGAGGATTCGCCATAATCGCCACGCTTTGCAGGACGATATCATATTTAGCTGTCTTGCGTTATGCGTATTATATATTATGTAGAATAATTTAATTTGAAGATCAAACATCCGCTTTTGTTAACAAAACAATTATTGGTCCACATTACAAGGGGTGCCAATTTTGTGCTTATATATGAAGCCAGTTTTAGCTTTGATTAACAAATATCTGCTATTCGCAGTCCGTAGCTCGCAAAGTGAATTTAATTAGAGCGCCTGGACTTAACTTGTCAATTATCTACCTTTTCATTGTTTCATATGTTATCAGAATTCAAACATTAGCTTTTAATAAAAAGTAAAAGCCTGCTCCGATAGTGTATAGAAGAATGAAAGAATTTCAGAATGTAAAGTTATATAAATCATTTTAGGTCTTCGAAGTCGGTTTTTACTTTTTGTTAAAAGTTATTTTTTACCCTTTTGAGTGGAATTGGGAATATTAAAATCCTAATGTCAATTATATGTTATTTTTTTAATGTTTAATTTAAACCTTTTTGAGAGGACTAAGCGCTAGGCGTAAATTTCACAGTACGTCGTGTTGGATCACCACCGGCACCAGTTGTATTGTTAATTGCAGTTTTCAGTGCTGGTTTACCACGTGCTCGCCAGTGAAGGAGAACAAAGTGAGAATACCTCTATGTGTGAGTTATATATATTTCGATGGCATGTGAAGTCCGCCAAAACGCAGCATCGCCTTAGATTAATTTATCTGTAACCCTCTCTAAAATGAAAGTAGGTCTTGCCCATCAGTGGGACATGTATGGGCTGGAACTTCATTTTTTATTAATAATGTGAAAAAATGTGGTATTGTACCTACTTTGAAAAATCATACTCTCGTCACAAATATGTGTACTATCACTATTATCACTAAACCCAACATCAGAAAAAAACCCCACCACCGATAATACAACACGTATTTCGCCTCTAAACGAAGCGTCATTAAAACGTAAAGGCTGCACCTCTAAAATTGAATTATTTTTACATCTTAATATGATATATTTCAGCAAAGTAACGTAATTTCTGAACGACTTGACCGATTGAGGTCATATTTATACAATATTAGTCCTGTCGAAACGATGGTTCAGATGTAGGTTAATTTTTTGTAGAATAATGGTTACAATGAGCACACAGTCCACCTGATGATAAGTAGATGCTGGGGTCCATCGCTGATTTAGAATAAAAAACAAATGCGTTATCACTCCTACAGACTAAGATGGAATGCCTCGTTTCCAGTAAAAAGGGTCTCACTCACACACTACACTCACAAAACGAAAGCTGATATTTTACGCTGGTATTCTGTAAAAGCGTTGTCCTTCCCCGGTCGAGCTAACCCATTCATGCTACAACCATAATATGGCTGTAGCATAGATCTACCACGATAGATGACGCTGTAGTAAAGTTATTAACAAATTATATATGTATGGACCAAAATGACTCATGTTCACAAAATATGTTGAGTGCCAAAAAAATAGAAAATATGGTACCCGATAGATGGCACTGCGATCGTGTTTTTTTTAGTGAGACAATTCTGCTAAATTTAAAATGAAAACTGAGAACAATGAATATCAAGTTATTACACCACAAGTATATTAATTATTATTTATCTCGGCAACAGACCGACCAGGCAAGCGATGAATAAGGATAATAATATTAAAAGCATAAATAAAAGTCGTAAAAGATAAATTATTATTTCGTTCATGAATACTTTTAACTACACAATAAATAATCTATTTTTTTAATTATAATAATCTTTATTAAAACTTATGAAGGTTACAAACAAATTGTTGCACTGATTCCTAAACTAGGATTAATCCCGTATCTTAGGATATCAGTACCTTCCCATACCACTTTACAATATTAAATTTTAACGCAGATTTTTATAAAGCAATTTGTTTTAAATAAAACTATAAGTTATTTAAATGAGAGATTCCTCTTCTACTGAGTGCGTGTGTGCTTATATGTATATATACAACGTGGCCGCTACAATGGTGACTTTAATTTAACACACGGGTAGGGCTAGTGCCCATTAATCATATAATTTTGATAGGATAAAATAACTCGTGAATAGAAAAAAAAAATATTTTCAAACAAACTAAATAATAAAAAAGTAACTAAAATTGGGATCACCCTTGCAAAAATCCATTCATGAAATTACTTACCTAGCTGGCTTACGTTAAAGCTGAACTCACATTTGTCCGCACCGTACGCGCCGAATTTTACTGATGGCCTCGCACATTTGCCCGTACGCACCGTCCGCACCGCACGCAAATCTTTTGTATTACCAACAACTTTTGTAGTTTTTCCAACCACTGGTGTGAAACGGTACAGAAATTGATCGCTCAAAATCACTATGGAAAGAAATATAGTAATAGCCTGCTTATTGGCAGAGGAATAAGAAAGTAAAATTCGAAGAAAAAGAAGATTCTGGATTTATAATATTAATTTAAAAAGGCAATTGTATGGAGAATATGAAGGAGATATACTTTATTTAAAGACTTATTATATGATGATGAACGATTTTTTAGATATTTGCATTTAACATACAAGAAATATCAAGAATTGCTACTTATACTAAAACCATATCTTTCTATAGAAAACTCAAGATTTAGAAGGCCAATTGAACCAGAAAAAAGACTTGTTGTATGTTTGAGGTAAGTATTTTTATTGATAATTAAGTCATCAGGTATAATTGGGTTTTTGAACTAAAATTAACTATTAATTTTTTTTAAGTGCAGTATTTAAATAATTTATTACTAAGTATTCATATTGATAATCGATACAAAAAAAATCAAATTGTGTATTAACTTTTATTAAATTATGTATTAATTTTAATTAATTAATTACGAATTAATTAAAAGTTATAAAAATACAAAAATTATCACGTAATCACCAGTTTTAGTGGAAAATCCACTAAGTTGGCAACATTAGACAACACTAAGTATCAGCACGCGCCGAACGCGCCACGTTATATGATGTCAAAATCAGCATGCGTCCTTCAATATTCGGATACCTACCGCATTTTACAAAATTCGGGTGTAATGTGCGAGGATTCATATGATTTCATACAACGGACAAATGTGTGTTCACCTTAACTCGGAGCGGCAACGTGTCGCTTCGCGCGCTGGCAATCGCGCAACGTGTCTTCTCGTGATCGGTCCGATTCTTTGACGGCTTATTATCAAAGAAACCGAGCGGCGCCGCGGCGGTGCGCGGCGAAAGTGGTACCTACAGCGGAAGTGCTTAGTCAAACACTTATCATATCACCCTCTCTTGTTACTATTAGTTATAACTGTCATCACTTATCACTGCTTTTATTTGTCTTTATTTTAAATTTTCTTATTTTCAATGACACCACCGTGTTGGCGGATACAAAGAGCTAAACGGCGTTTCATGTTTTCCCGCACATTTGATAATAAATTGTCACTTATAGCCATTTCCCTAAATTTCCCAAACGCATTTATTATTCGATGGCGTAATTTTTCCACCGAATCCACGTTCTCCGCGTACACATCGTCTTTGATGCACTCCAAGGAAAAAAAATCGAGTGGCGTGAGGTATGGCGATCTTGCTGGCCACCTACGAGGTCCAAATCTACCAATCTATTGTGCACCAAACGTGTCATTTAGCCACTGCCTGGTTACTGTTACAGAGTGTGTTGGAACGCCATCTAATTGGTACCACATTCGTTGGTATCGATGGACGTTTAAGTTGTCTGTGCATTCTGACACCGTATCATTTAGTAGATTAACAAACCTTTATCCGTTCAAAGCCCCATCAATGAATACGGGTCCGATGATGTTGGATTTTGGTTTTTGGATGCCCAATGGTGAAGATTATGCTGGTTTCATATGCCGTTTCTGGTGAACGTGCTTTCGTCAGTCCAACAAATTTGGGAAAGAAAGTCACGGTCCTCATTAATTTTACTCAGTGACCACTGACAATAATTTACTCCTATTAATTTATCATGCGATAGTAGAGTATATACTTTTCTAAACTTGAATGGGTGCCACTTTTCGCGCTTTAATATCCTATGGACGGTTCTGTGATGGACTTGAAAATGCCTAGCGCTCTGGCGGAGGCGCTAGTTTTGGGTTGGTCTTCGAAATATTGTATCACATTTTCAGTTAACTGGATTGGGTTTTGTCATGTAGGCGGTCGATCAGGGCGTTCAGACCTAGGATCCACTTGCCGGTTTCGCGGATGCGCTGAAGAGCTCCTACACAGTGCAAGGATGAGTAGGGCATTGTCTTAAAGCGCCATATCTCTCGCGATATGTCCTTATCGCAAGGGCGGCATTTGACGACATTCTCCGTAAATTAGGATCATGTTCTCATATTCAGCTGCTGTGTAGTTTGTATGTGTATTCGCCATTACGATCACAAGTTTACACAAGCACTAGTAACACAAATAAGAGCGTCCGTATCGCAAGAGATGGAAGCGTATCTACTGGATTAGAAAACGAAATAAAAGAAAGGTCTTTATCGCAATACCATAATCTAATTACTATCCTAATTACACAAAAAATAATAAATAAAACAATAGGTAAGCGTCTTTTTCGCGGAAAGTTCACAAAATTATAAGTCAACGTAATTATGCCCACTACTGTGAAGAAGTGTGTCAAGGACAGGGGTTCGGCTAACACTAGAAAAGCAAAAAAAGAATTCGATTTCGGTGCGGCGGGGTGGAAGAGCGTGCATCGCCTGCGCCGCCCATCGACGATATCTCTTTCCTTCAATAGTATTATTATTCGATTTAATTACAATGATGCGACGCGAATTACAATGAAACGAAAATGTGAAAACGTATATGTGCTAAATTAAAGTTACCATAGAAGTGCACGTAATATAAACACATGTGTGTATGTGCGTGTGAGTGCGCGCGCGCGCGCGTGAGTGTGCACGTGCGTGCGTGTGTGTGTGTGTGTGTGTGTACGTGTACGCTTGCGCGCGTGCGCTTGCGCGTGCGTGCGTGCATGCGGGGCGCGTGCGTGCGGGGTGCGGTGCGTGCGTGTGAATACTCGTGTGCGTGCGTGTGTGTGTGCGTGTGCGTGTGCGCGCGTATGCGTGCGCGTGCGTGCGTTTGCGTGCCTGTGTGGGTACGTATGCGTGTGCAGCGTGGTGTGCGGCGTGCATGCGTGCGTGCGTGTGCGTGTGTGTGTGTGTATGTTTATGCAACGTGTGTGCGTACGTGTGTGCGCCTGCCTGTGTGTGCGAGTGCGTGCGTGTGCGTGTGCGTGTGCGTGCGTGCGTGTACGTGTGTGCGTGTTCGCGTGAGTGTGTGTGTGTGTGTGTGTGTGTGTGTGTGTGTGTGTGTGTGTTTGTGTGCATGCATGCGCGCGCCTTGCGTTACCTATTAATTTATACGTTAACACGTTAAACGCCATGTAAGAAATGTGATTTTACTCCAAAAATTTTTTGTAGTCATTTTGTTAATAATCATGATATATGTATAGAAATCAGTTTTTATCGAAATCAAAAATACAGTTTTCAAGTTATTGCTGAAAAACTAGCCGCGGGCACCTGTGACCCCCATGGCGCTCAAAAGCAAAAAAGTTATTTTTCGTTTGCATGCGCCACGCCGCCCACCCCGCCGGTCACCCCGCGCTCCAGTCTATCGCCGGCGCTTGCGCGGAGAGGTTTTGTTCGTTTGGTTTTTGGCTAATTAGAATACGTCTAAAGCATATTTCATGTTAGTTATGTTTAGTAATTCGCGATGGAAATAATATAGTACCTAATAATGAGGAACGCGATTTTGCGAATTTCAAATGGATTTATGGACTTTGAATTGTCGCAAGAAGATTTGCAAGAGATTGAGACTTTGAGTTCAACGCACTTCAGACATCGTTCAGGGACATCAGTAGCGACGATGAGTCTGAAAATTTACATGTTCCGAAGAAAGAAGACGTATGGTTATCAATTCGGACAGTGAAAGCGATTCAGTAAAGATTTTGTCCTACAAAATTTACCTACTTCTTCAAACACGTACACAAATGGAAGAACCCTACTGATGCACTGCTCGAGTGATACCCTTCACTGAGCCACAGGTATGAAGTCCTTTTCAAGAGACTTAAGTCAAGGAGATCCAGAGGATTTTTATTCTTTGTTAGTTGACGATTCCTTGTTTGAAATAATTGCTGAACAAAAGTAACCTGCTACATGCAAAGCTTTGAGATAGTTTCGCCATGTTCTCGCCTCATACATGGCAGCCAAATGATAAGCAAATAAAACGATTTTTGGACTAATTTTATTCATGGGCCTTGTGAAATTGCCATCAATTAGTGATTACTGGAGTACAGATGACATATTTCAACAACCGTTTCTCGCACAGTGATGACTAGGAACAGATTTGAATTACTTTACAGTACCTACACTTTGCCGACAATTACAACTTGAATCCGAACGATCGCATTGGAAAAATCAGGTATCTTGTGAATTTGTTAAATGATAAATTTAAAGCCTACTATGCCCCTAAAGAAGAACTGTGTGTCGACGAAAGTATGATTCCTAGAGGTCGAGTCACTCGACAATATAACAAATCTAAAAGGCACAAATACGGTATAAAATTGTTTAAAGTTTGTACAAACCTGGTTATACTTTAAAATACAGGTATACAGTGGAAAAAATATTGATATTGAGAATAATACCCTACAAAATAGTATTATCCTGTGCGATGAACTCCTTGAATAAAGGCCACACCATTTACTGATAACTGGTACACCAGCTTGGAACTGGCGTACGAATTACTAAAAAACGATACATTTCCGGGACAGTGAGAAAGAACAGAAAGTACTTGTTTAGGAAAGTAGTAGAAACTAATTTAAACGAGGTGAATTCTGCAGCACAAGAAAACGATTGTGGCATCACAGTATTAAAATGGAAAGATAAGAGATGTGTTTTAATGCTGTCTACAAAGCATACGGACAAATTTACTCGATTAAATGTCAGAGGCAAGGAGTAAAAACCAGCAATGGTTATTGATTATAACAAATGTAAAGCTTCAGTCGACATGAGAGACTCAGATGACAGCTTATTCAACTCCACTGAGAAAACTGTCAAATGGTATAGAAAATTGGCCATAGAATTGCTCTGAATACAGCTGTGGTAAATGTTGATAATGTATAAGGAAACCACTAAGAAAAATATTTCAGTAGTAGATTATAGAAAAAATCTCGTTCAATATCTCACTAAATCAGGACGTCCAGAAACAGGTAACTTGGCACTTGAATTACGTCCAAAACGACGAAAACATGAACTTGTCAAAAAAGAGGGACCTGTACGCAAAATGAGACGATTTTGTGTCGGCTGTTACAAGAACAATGTAGAAAAGATGTCGAGAAAAGACGCAAAAAATAAGACCCTGAAAGTGCCTACCTATTGTTTGCAGTGTGATGGTCAGCCACATTATTGCCTGCCATGTTTTAATAGAGAGCATCGAACGTAATTTGACAATAATTTTTGTTTGTAATATTTTCAATATAATAACTTTTAAATTACTATCTAAATTGTTTTGTGAGCCTTTCTATGACCACGTAAAATATTGATATTTCTTTTGTGATTGATATATTATTATGTTATTAAAACATTAATACTGTAAAAGATTTTGTATCTTTTGAATCTTAAACTACGATATTTAAAACCAAATTTTATATGAAACATTTTTTTGCGTATTTTTCCCTACTTCTCATAATTTAGTACCTATTTTCTAAATTTTACTAGGCAGGTGTGTCCCACTGCAAAGGATTGCTCTCAAGCGCCGCGCCGGTCACTCACATAGGCGAAATAAACGACACGCGTGACCGGTGGCGCAAAAGCACTTAAATTTAGATTCTCACCGGTGTCCCCCATGGCGCAATAAAGCAACATACATGAGGTCACCGGTGCCCCCCATGGCGTTTAACGTGTTAACACTAAGAAGTATTTCACAAAGCATAGTAATCAAATTATTTTAGCCAATCTAGCATAACTTTTGTTTTGTTGAATATATTATTTTAAAGCATATTTAGAAGATCTAGACAGAAGAAGAAGACAGTCTGCAGTGAGTGCGCACACAGGCGCGCGCGTATAGTTAAAAGTTTGCACTTGTTTACGTATCTACGTCATACGACATACAGCATATATCACCAACCTTTTTCTTCGCAATTGTAGTCATTGATACTGTTACCTCAACGATGAATATCTGTGAATCATGTTCAAAAGAGTTTAATGATGGAGCGCAATGTTATGTTTGTAAAAGCACTACGACTTTGGTTGTGCTGGTATAACGGAGCGAGGTTTTGGAACTTAGGAGCAGATCGAAGAGCTCAATGGAAATGCTCTTCAGCAAAATGGTTCTTCAGCCCTTCCTGTTCAAGGTCAGAAGTCACTCCTGGTGGCGATTCTGGTGGAGTCGGCAACCTTGGATGTTATTCTTAGGAGATTTCAGAGATGAAGAAGTTGGTTATTACAGTTCCAAGTCTTATCGAGGACGTTAAATCTATTAAAGTTGAATTAACCCATTTGAAGGAGTCTTGTGAGTACAATAGTAGTTCACTTAAATCTTTCAAGACCAAGTCTCTAGTTTGGAACGTGGTGTATCTCAGATAGAAAAGATTCAAAATTCTCTGCTGTGGCCAACAAGGAGATAGCAAATCTTAAAAGTGTTATTGAACAAAGGAACAATGGTCACGGCTTAGTAATGTTGAGGTAAAGGGCATCCCTCAAAGCCCAATGAAAACCTATTTGAAATCGCGAGTCTAGGTAGCAGTTGGTATGAATTCCAAAAATCTCAAATCAATTACATATCCTGAGTACCAATGTTTAATACCAAAGAGAAGGCATCATTATTAATTTTATAAATCGTTATGTTAAAGAAGAATTTTAGCGGCAGAAGCATGCGTGCAAAACTAGAGAGGCGAAGGATGTGGATTTGGAGTATCGTCAGCGCGTTTCGTAAATGATCACTTGACTCCAGAGCACAAAACTTCTTACCAAAACAAGGAACTTAGCAAAATACCGAGGTTACTCTTACATCTGGATCAAATACGGGAAAATTCATATACGTAAGAATGACACTTCGCCGGTTTTAATTATTACAAAAGAGGCTGATTTAAACATAATTGCTTAGTTTATTTTATATTAATGTCTTTGTTTATTATTAGTTTTAATTTTATTAACTATTCTTATCTCTGTATAATTAACTTTACTTTTATTGTATATACGAAGCTGTTTTAAAAAGTTACAAAATGCTTGTTACCCTGCCTTACCTGCTTCTGTTGACGCATCGCTATTCGTTAAATTTGCCTACTGGTTATCAGTTGCTCGCTTCTGTTGACGGTCGCTTAAGTATGCAACACATTTTTTGCTCTCATTAGGTGATACAGTTTTATTTTTCTACCCGTTTGTAAATACTATATGCTAACTTATTATAGTCTTAGTGAATTTTTAAATAATGGTGCATTGTTTATTACTCTAATTAACGGGTTTTGAAATATGACGGAGATATACATTCTTTTATTATAGTAAAATTATTTTGGTAATAGATAGGCTTAAAATGGCTGTGCTACATAATAATAGTGTAGGTGTAGGGTGTGGCAGCGACAACCTGAGAATATATTATCAGAACGCAAGAGGCTTGCGCACCAAAACGGATATTTTATCGTAATATTCTTATATGTGATTATGAAATAATATTAATTACGGAGACTTGGCTTTAAACAGAATTAGTGATACGGAATTATTTGATAACCGATACGTTGTATGGCGGCGTGATAGAAATTATACAGTTACTGGTCAAAATACGGTGGTGGCGTTTTGATTGCGACGCGTAAGGATCTAGAAATTATTCCGCAGCCTTCTTTCACTCAAGTGCTGAGGACCTATGGTTAACGTTGTCTATTCACCAAAACCCGTAAAAACACATGAATTTGCATATTTGTGTCTTATACTTGTGTAACGAAAATCGGGTCTCAGTTTTGCTGCTCAACTTCAAAATTATTTGCACTCAGTTAGCGAAATTGTCATGAGTCACTCGGACGATAGGTTCTTATTAGTTGGTGACTTTAATCTTAGCGATATTACGTGGTGCCTGACATCGACGCCGACGGTTCATTTTTAGGTACAAATATTCGTTCGGGAAATGAAACTTTATTAATAGACGAATTAAGTTCACTAAATTTGAGACAATTTAATGGTATAAAAAATGCCCATGGCAGGATCCTCGACCTTGTTTTTTCTAGCGACGCTGTAACTGTTCGTGATATAAGTGGAGATTCTCTTATTCCTGTTGATCCTTACCATGGTGCCCTTTAATATCTTTTGATTACGTTGATTGTGAGTCATTAAATAGCACCACGCTCTTTAAGTTTTTATATCATAAAGGTGACTATTATTCAATAAATGGTGAGATTGCATATTCAATGGGGAGCAGTTATGTTCCGTTATCGCTAGATGAAGCTGTGCAATATTTTATAGCAAATTCACGTCACTTAGAGATAAATATATACCCTCAAAATTAATTGTTGCTAACACTTACCTTAAATGGTATACAGCACCACTTAAAAAGCTATTAAAGAAAACATAAATTTTTACGTAAATTTAGGATCCATGGTCAGTAGGCATGACGAAGAAATATAAGCTATTGGTGAGCGTAAGGAAATTAGAAAAGTTAGCATACCAATCTTACATAACCTCTGTGGAAAATCTGATTAGTACAAACTGAAACACTTCTGGTCGTATGTTAAACAAAATCAAAATCACATTCAATTTTAGTTGTCTCAAATTTGAAGGCTATGTAATGAACTCTATGAACTTATCTGTAATGTTTTTCAAACTACTTTCGGTCAAATTTTGGATTTGATGATAGTAATACTCAGCTGTCCAAAATTATTATAATGATTCTCCAGCGTCGTCTCAGTTGAGTGTTGATATTACTCAATCGATATAAACGTAAATATGGTCAAGAAACTGCTTGAAACGTTGGATTCAACGAAATCTGCTGGTCCTGATGACCTTCCAGCTCATTTTCTTATTAACTGTGCGCATACAATTTGTGTACCTGTAACGTTTTTTTTAAAAGTCTCTTAGTACAGGTATTGTTCCTTCTATCTGGAAGCGCGCATTTATCACACCTGTCCATAAAAAGGGTTCCAAGACCGAAGTTACTAATTATCGACCGATTTCCAAGTTATGCATTGTGTTCAAAGTGTTTGAACAAATTATATATAATCAGTTATACGCTGCCCTAAAGCATTCATTCAATCAAAATCAACATATTTTTAAGAGGACGCCTACTGTTTCAAACCTTGCGCCTTTAATGCATTCTTGATCAGCAATGGACAACCGCCACCAGGTAGATGTTGTTTATACCGATTATAGTAAAGCCTTTGACAGAATACAACATAATTTGCTATTGCTGAAACTGTCCAAGATCGTATAAGCGGCGATCTGCTTAGGTGGTTCACGTCTTATATAAATAATCGGTCACAAGCTGCTGTCGTCAGCAACTACATTTCAGGATGGGTAACTGTTCCAAGTGGGTGCCACAGGCTCACTGCTGGGACCGTTATTATTTGTTATTTTATCAATGACATTAACTATTACCTAAAGAAAGCTCGCCTATTATGTTTTGCCGACGATATGAAGCTCTTTTGAAAATAACATCGATTGATGATGCTGAGGCTTTACAAGAAGATCTGTCAAATCTAGAGCGTTAAGCACTCAAACTGCTTAGATTTAAACCTTCTAAATGTAGCTTTATGTCCTATAGTCGCAAATATAAACCAATTGTCTTCAACTATAAACTAAAAGGTGAAAATCTTAAAAGGATCCGTTGTTAGAGATCTTGGTGTTCTTCATGATTCTAAATTGATATTTGACGCTCACTGGGAAGCATTATAGCTAAATCGAAAGCTCTGGATTTTGATGCGTAGCTCTAAGGATTTCACTGCCCAAAACTCTAAAGATCCTGTATTGTTCTCTTGTAAGAAGTAATTTAGAGTACGCATCACAAATCTGGAAACCCCAGGTATGCAACATATATTACCCGACTTGAAAATATTCAAAGAAAGTTTATCCGTTACCTCTGTTATAGAACCAAAGACTATCGTTATACCTCTGATAATTATATTAGTTAATGTAAAAACATCACTCTGCCTCTTGCTAAGCGCCGTGAGATTGCTGATCTCACTTTTCTGTTAAAATAGCTTGTAGTGCTATTGACTGTCCTGAGCTTTTATCTCACCACATCTTAGCTGTCCTGCCAAACCTTCAGAAACAACAACACACTTTAAGTTCCTGTTTGCTCTACAAATTATAGGCAAAATACATTTATTTGGCGAGCGAGCAATAATTTTAACAAGCTAGCCAAAGAGTTTGACATTGATTTGTTTAGCACTAGCGCTGCGTCAGCCAAGCGCATACTCAACAATGCATTTTTGGTAGCTTTATGAGATATTGATGCGTTTTTACAAAACTAGCGATTCACTTTTCATATCTGTGATTATATATTTTTTTCTTTTATATGTTTAATACATGTTATATCAGTTGCCCACATTTGGCATAAGTATGTTAGTATTGGATACTCTGTGTGTTGAATCGTGTTTATCACTGTTGTAAATTCATCTTTGTATCTATTAGTGTGGACCTTTAATTGGCTTTCTGTAGTTATTAGTATTATCTATCCTAACTATGATAGCTGTTGGTCTTCCAAATAAAATAAAATAAAATAAAATAAGTTTTATTTATTTATTTCATCTACAAGCCAACAGATGACACATCCAAAACGCTTATAAGATTAACAATTCGGTATTACATCCTCGTCATTATATAGGTATAGCAAAATTATTTTACAACATCCAACCTAATTAAATACATCAATAATATCATAGAAAAAATCATCAAAAAATACAATCTGAGTCCATAAATAACATTAATATTAAAAAAATAGCAATAATAATAATAAAAAAATAAGAAAACAATACGCAACTAGCAATTATAATAATTAATTATGAAAAACATATGTAAGTTTGATGGCTAGAATTTATTTAAAATTATTTGAATTCTCTTTATACAAATGTCCTAATCCATCGGCAAATAAGTCTAGTTCGTGGTGCAAAAGTATGTCCCCATAATGCGGAGCGCGGTTGGTGGGCGTTGACGAGCGCCTCGGTACGTGCGCGGGGAGCTCCAGCAGTCGCGGGCGGCTGCCGTGCGCCACCTGTCCTGCGAGTTTGCTGACACGTTCCTAGGACCAAGATGCAGATATCTAGTATTTGGGGACTATCAATCCTATTGTGAATTATGGACAGATATTGCATAACTTGAGACATTGTCTTCTAAATTTCAACGTTTCAATGTCCACCATACCAGACAATTAATAAGGGATAGTATCCGTACTGTTTCTTTATATATCCATCGAGCAAATTTACACTCGTATTTTTTCAATCATTAGAACGTATTTTCTTCGTAGGATTCCAGATAACAGCACCGTACTGAGTTTACTGCACATAAGCATTGTATAATACTTTTGCGACCCGTGTATTATCAAACTGTGACGCACTCCTTATGACAAACCCTAACATTTTGTGCGCTGACTTACAAATTTTGTTGAAAAGCGTGTGAAAATCTAATTTGCAATCTAATAGTAATCCTAAGTCCCTAATCTCTTTACCTCTTTCCAAAGGAGCGTCATCAACTTATAATTAACAATAATGGGCTGTGATTTTCGCGTGAAAGTTATTATTTTACATTTGAGATTATTGAACGGAAGTTGGTTTTCTTGACTCCATATAGACACAGCATCAATATCTCTGTAATGTCACGGCATCAGCCTCAGTTTCAATACCCAGTTAGTTTCAGGTCATCCGCAAATAGGAGACACTCTGAAGTCAAAACAACATCTGGCAAATCGTTGATAAATATCACGAATAGCAAAGTCCTAACGTACTACCTTGACTACTCCTGACCTAGTAAAGTAGTTCCAGAGTTATATCCATGAGCCTCACATATTGACGTCGATTATTAAGGTAACAAGAAAAATATTGAGGAGCTGGTACGAATCCAACAATCGCCAACTTTTTCAATAGTATATCGTTATCCACTAGGTCGAAGGCTGGAAGTAGCAAGTCGCATCAATTTGCCTTCGCTTATCCATTTGTGTGCAGATATAGTCTACATGCGCGACCAAGTTGGTGGTGGTGGAGCGAGCTGTACGGAAACCCATGTTGAACATTATGCAGCTGGTGACCGATTTGGCATTTGATGGAATCACTAGAATGTTTCCAAAGATCTTACAAAAACGGATAGGACAGCTATAGGTCTGAAAGAAGTAACATTTGTGCCTCCGTCCTTTAGGAATAGGAGTGACTTCCAGCTTCAGGATATCTTGACTGGTCAATGAAAGATTATACAAATACAGAAGAGGCCGCCCAAGAACTGATATACAGTCCTTAACTAAGAAGACAGGATTCCATCCGGCCCACCAGCCGATCGTAGCTTAAGGCGTCTCACCGCCTTCTTTCAGATCCTTCTCATCAACTGTCGTGATGGAAACTGAGGTCACATCTGATGTATATGTGCATATGCAGCTTTTGCAGGTATCCGGTTTAGCACGGTTTCTACATGAAAACGGACACAAAATATTTAGCAAAGGCATCGGCTGCGGCTTGATCTGTCACTGCAGTATTTTGTATATATATGTATCTATGTACCTTCTATTGTTTTTCTTCTCCTTTACATATTTGAATTGCACAGGATCGTCAAAGATATTTTTTTGTAGTACAGTCATATATTTCCGGTATTCGCAGTCAGTCAATTTCTTAACTTTTCTCTATAATATATAAACATAGCCTTATTAAATTCTTTGCCCTTTTGAATTGCTTATGATTAAAGTGTTTGTTTTTATATTTATTATTATTTCTACGTTGTACCAGTTTGGATATATGTATCGCTGATTGTTTGATAATTGTTTTTAATAGGCACAAACAGATTTATAATTTCGTATAGCTTATCGTAGAACAGTGGTACAGCACAGTTAACATCGCTTATTGTTAACAAATCAGACCAGTCTATTTCAATCAAAGTCCTATATAGACCTGAAAATCTGCTTTACGCCAGTTCCAATTAGTATTATTCTGAGGGTGTCACTTGCTGCAAAGATGACACGCTCTGGATGCTATCCAAAAGCCTGAAATGTAATATTTATATAGCATAGGATGGTACTGATCGATATTTACCATAGGATCTTCACTGAGAGATACCACTATATGTTTAGGTTCAAAATTGCCCAGCACCAGATCTAGTACCACCACCGCGATTATTTAAGACTGTATTATATTGCTTAAGCGAGCAGAATTCACAAAAAAGTCAAAAGAAGTCTTATATTGGTACTGCAAGAGTTTAAATTAAAGTCACCTAGGATTAGAACATTCAGGTCGGGGTAAGTACAAATCACATTTTCTATACATGTCAAAACATTCAAATATTTCTCATCCTTATAATTTGGTGGCAGATATACGACACAACATAAAACTTTAACATTTTAAATGTCACAATTGTAAATATTAATTTTGTCATCAGTCATACTAACAATGTCCGTAACTATTTTAACATTATAACGATCACGAATCGCGAGCAAAACTCCTCCCCATCCACAATCACCAGGTCTATCTCTACGAACCACATGAAAACCGGAGGAAAGAGTTCACCATTAGACACTGAACTCGTAAAAGGTCCCAGTTAATGCTATCATATCATATTCACTTTCCATAACATTATTAAGAAACATATTAGTTTTTGTTCTTAGGCCACGAACATTTTGGTAGCATATTTGCATTACATGGAATCGCGGTTGACGCTGATTGTTATTGTCTTTTGCATGAAAGTTCTGCCGCCATGGTTTAATACAGATGTCTTCAGCCCAGTTTTCAGATGACATTATATTTTCGGCCTGCTTCAATGGAACTCCGAGTTTGAACGACGCATAATGTCCACGTGGTTTCAGTTTTCAACCGTGCATTCGTCGTTCCACATTGAGTTAAGATGTTCGTACTTGCTCTACTGTGGTGCCTTCGTACGTAGTATAAGTGCAGGTATCTTCGCCTTTCAGAAGCAACAACCTGGAAGTGAGGGGCGTGCCTGTTTGTGATACTTTTGCCAGTTGTCATCAATCCGCTCGCAGTTCTGGCTATTACTTAAAGAGACGGAAGACTGGAATATTCTGCGTGCATCATCTTTGAGAACTGAGAACAGGAGCCACAGATGAGACTTTATTTGCTGGGGACAGTAAACGCAGATTGATCCTCATCAGTTCCGAGATGTTCGATATTTGGTAGAGGTTGAGGTTGAGGTTTCGCTTGGAGGCTTATTTTGTGTAGTGCGTATATTTTCAAGGGTTGGACTGGTTTGAGTACCGCTAGTTTTCAAGATTTTGGATATTGGCGTTGGTTCGCCTTTTTAATGCTCGATAAGTAGTGTTCCTCTAATTGTAAACCTTGTTCGTTATCAAATTAACCCTATCCATGAATTCAGTTTTGAACGCCAAAATTGTTCAATAAGCAGTGTATTAATTTTGCTCATTAGCTGTGCTTCGAATTCAATTTGGTTTTTAATTCACGCACAACAGAATCTTTTAAATCATTTCCTGTAATACTTTCGCATGTGCTTCCATAGTAGTTTGGGCGTATCGCGGCTTAGCTCGTACAGTCACGTTATCAGAAGTCTGCATTGATACGTCAAGGCACGAAGCAGTAGAGGTGGTATTTAGATCCTGCATAACGTGGCCGCACTGGAGTATGAGAATTATCTCGTTTTGCTGCCTACAGCGACATTCTCCACATATCCAAGACATCTTTAATTCCACCGGCATATTTTAAACACATCAGTAGTAATGTTTGCACAAATAATATCAAAATCTGCTTGCATTTTGCACATTTCATATACGGACCGTCTACGCTCACCTCAGCGCGGCAGCCCGCGCACGGTGCCGTCCGACTTGCCATCGTAGCAGTCCGCAGAACGTAGATATTGCAATGTTGCGCACACAGCGCTGCCCGGTAGCGATGACTCAGTGGAGCAGGGGTCGCGCGGGTTGTCGTAGGTCAGGTTCAAGACGGTTAACAAATAATTTTGAAATGTTATTGCTTATATCTTCGAAATTACTGGATGGAAATGAATTTTGATTTCACCACTAGAATCGTCACTACAACAGTTTTGTGAATTATATACACACAACTTTAGAGAACAACTTTAGACACGAATTTTAACAGTTTATTTACGGAACAAACTTGCACAGATGTTTCCTTCACAGAGGTTCTTCACGGGTATTATTATAGCCGAGGCGCAAGATATTTGTAATGCTTTCTTGCTATGGAGCTTTTCCTGTTAGGAGCAGGGTACTTTGCAGTTCTTTTGTTCTTGACATTTGTGTGTGTGGTACAGATAAACTATAATACAGTCTGATCCATTGATACACGAAAGTTATCCGAACATACAAAACACCCGTTTTTTTATTTAGCAAGCTGGTCGGGTAGCGGTAAGGAAATAAAAACTTTACTTTTAGGACAGCTCTTTGCGCTCGCTCCATTTCTATTGTATTTTGCACGCACCACCCCAAGAAGACATGCAGTAATTTATTAAACAGTGGCATAGAGTATTATAAGTCTGGACTCGAAGTTGTTGATTAGCTATTTTTCTTAATTTCATGAAAATAAATAATAGTTTTTTTATTCTTTTGGGCGTATTCAACATGAGTAGATACCATGACGGATTTTCATTTATTTTGACATCCAGGTATTTAATGTTTCTTACCCTTTCTATGGGACTGCAGTTGCATCTGATTGAACCTGAGGTTTGTTGTTATGAATTAGAATGTATGACTAAACTCAAATTTGTTTTGTAATTCGATGCTTTGGTTTTACTGAAGCAAATGTATTTTGTTTTGGAGATGTTTAGTGTTAGCAAACTGTTTTCCAGCCATTTATTTACTCTAATTAAACCAGTTTCAGTTGGTTTTTGAAAAGTTTCCCAGCCCTTCCCGTGAAAGAGCAGCACAGTATCATCAGCGACTATTATTATGATAGCTGGAATGTCTAGTTTGCACAGTTAATTAATATAGATTAAAAAGAGAGTTGCTGTTAATGTGCTTCCTTGTGGTATACCATAGGATCAGTTCGCAGTATCGCTAAATTGGTTGCAAATGCGTGCTCGTTGTTTTCTATTTTTTAAGTAGTCGGAGATCCATAGAAAGGGTACGTCCCTGATGCCCAAATTCTGCAGTCGTGAGATTAAGATTGGAATTGAGACGGTACCAAAAGCTTTTTGGAGATCTAAAAAAACCACAACGCATTTTTCGCCTTCATCGAGATATCTCGATATTTGTGTGGTTAAATCTAGCTCTGAATCATTCCTTGACCGATCCGTTCTGAAACCATACTTGCTAGTAAGTTGTTGTTTTCAAATATTTAATGATTTGTTTATTCGCAATTTTCTATTATTTGGATACTATTGATAACAGAGATAGGGTCTCTAGTTGGACGGATTAAGTTTATCTCCTGCTTTATAGATGGGAATGATAGTTGCCAACTTAAAGATCTGGGAAACTACATGATTCAAAGCTAAGATTACAGATGTATGTGATGAGTGGAGCTAGTTCGTAAACACATTTCTCAATAGTTTTGCCGTAATATTATCACATCTAGGGCACTGTTTGATTTTAAACTTAATATTGTATGTGTTACTTATTATGTCCGTTGGAATAAGAGACATTGATTCGAGGGTAGAGATATCGCATCATTTGTTAGTTCCATTCTGATTTACTGAACTTGTAAGCGTGCGTTCTGCCAAGCTACTGCCAATGGTCGTAAAAATTTATTTACAATATTAAGCTCTCTTGGGTTGCTAGCAATGTTCAGAAGCTCTTTGAGTTGGACTTTTTGGTTTAGTTCACAAAACTCTTTTATTAATTTCCATGTGTCTTTAGTGTTACAATTGCTTGATATCAGTTTATTTTATAATACTCTGACTTCATTGTTTTTATTATTTTATTACAAGTGTTTCTATATGCCACATAAAAGGATTTAAGTTGTTCGTCATTAAGAGATTTTTTGACTTATATTGAGTTTATCTCGTTTACGAAAAGATTTGAGTTGGGAGCGCTACCGGTTTTAGTATTTTTTGAAGAGGGCAAACGAGCATGTGGCTCACCTGATGGTAAGTGACTACCATCGCCCATGAACAACCGCAACACCAGGAATGTAGAGCGTTGCCGGCTTTTTAGAAAGGGAGTCTTTTCTTGAAGGTCCCTAAGTCGTATCGGTCCGGAAAATTCCGGTAAAACAATTCCACAGAGAAGTTAAAGGAGGAAACTCTTAGTAAAACGCACAGTGGTGGACCGCCAAGCATCCAGATGATGAGGATGGTATCGTGAATTTTGACCTTATGTGTTCAGAAATTTGGTGGCTGGAATTAACCGAACAATTTCTCAGAGCACTCGTGCTAGATTCGATAGAGCAAAGGGATGCAACATCCCTACGCAGCGCCAGTGAATCGAACCGATCGGAAAGAACTCGGTCGTCGACGATTCGAAACACTCTGCGCTGAATTCGGTCAAGTGGAAGGAGCTGGAACTGGGGTGCCCTGGCCAAGAGATAAGAAGAGTATTCCATGTGAGGCCGAATTTGCGCTTTGTAAAGTTGCAAGCGATGTGCCGGCATGAAATAGTGTCTCGCTCTGCTGAACACGCCAAGCTTTTTAGAGGCCAATTTGGCCTTCCCTTCCAAGTGACCACGAAACTGCACGCTATTCGATATGTTAACGCCGAGGATTCCGATGCTAGCTGAGGCAACAAGGGGAGTGCCTTGAAACTGAGGAGGTTCTTTTTAGCGGTAAACGCGCAAACTTGTGTCTTCTGGGGATTGAACTGGACTAAATTTAGTCGCCCCCAATCCGAGACTTTGTTCAGCAAAGACTCGACTTCAGAGACAAGTTTGTTGGTACTGGTGACGTTTTCCAAGAAATATTGGCACGGCCGGTAAACAAGGCATCAACAGTGCTGTGTCTGCATAGCAATGAATGTTACCAGTTTGCAACGTATCATTGATATGCAGGAGAAACAGCGTTGGTACGAAACAACGCAGCCTTGTGGAACACCAGCGTTGATAGGCTTGTAATCACAGCATGCACCGTCAAGTACGACCTTGATGCTCCGATCAGCGAAACTGGTGATCCATTTGCACAACCGGGAAGCCCATAGGAAGGGAGCCGAGTAAAGCGCTTTGTGCCAGACTCGACCGAAGGGCTTCGCCATGTTCAAACTATAACGGCCAATGCCTCCGCCTTGACTCTACTGCCTCCGCCCATCTACGAGTCAGGTAGACCAGAAGATCACCACCTGATCGACCCTGATGAAAACCGTACTGGCAGTCACTAATCAGCTGGTGATCCTCAAGGTACCTCATGAACTGGCAGTTTATAATGGATTCCATTATTTTGGAGAACAAGGAGGGATGGCAATATGCCTGTATGTAGACGGGTCTGAACGGTCGACGTCTTTAGATCGGTGGCAAAGCTGTCTTCCATGAATTCGGGACGCCTTGTAGGAGTAGCGGAAAAGACAAGTTAAAATCGGTGCCAACTCCGGAGCACGTCTTATTATTTTATTTTTGTTTGGTTTTGCTTGACACACTATGAGATTCTGTAAGGTCCCTTAGTGTATCAGTCAGCGTGTGGCAGCGTAATTTGTGTCTCTAAGACGATATAAAATCCCAATTGTGGGTTTTAGTGTCTCCGAAATTTTTCAAAATTAATTTTCTTATTTTCCTGCTGGAGATTAATTTTATAGCTTTTGATTCTTTTATATGTAAAAATATTATTGCACGTGACTACTGCAATTGAGTATTTTCACTTTTAATTAATAAAGGTAATGATTGAAATCTTTCCGCAAGCACGGCACGTATGCGAGATCGAACTTTTTCGTAAACCTAAATCGAAATTCAACAGCAGCGGACGTTTACTTTCATTTACGTTGGTTGCATGTGGCCGTTGGTTGCAGAAGCCGTAGTTGGATCGATTTGTTGCAATTTCACATTAATTTTTCATCGTGAATGTTAATTACATTATGAGTTGGAAATTAAAGAAAACAGAATTGCAGTTTGATTTGATGATTAATTGTTTTGCCAAAAATGGGTATAGAACCGTCAGTTATATTTAAGACCCTTAAAAAGCTAGGCATCAGCCGTATTTTTGTGTATGACAATACAAATAAAATACGACAGGTACATAAATAACTTCTCAGCCGAAGATCACAAAAGACGGAGCGACATTGTTCTGTCGGTCTGAGTTCGACGAAATCCTGTAAGGAATCAAAGATGTTCTCGCGTGAAATGAAGATTCTCGCTAATACCCTATCGCGAATCATTAAAAAAAGACCTGAAACTAGATGTTTACCATCGATATACAGGTCTCGATACGCTAGTGGAAAACACCGAAATAATATGCTGCTTACAGATATGTGATTGAAGCGGTACTGGTCTCAATGTATGACCAACTCATACCTGGCTCGTGATTAATGTTCCCGATTTCATAAGAGATTGGCTCTTGTCCCGTCCAGATCTGAACCTGATGTACTACTCTAAAGTATGGTCAGTGCTATATGACTTGGCATGCTTAAAATGTTATTCCGACATTAAGTTTCTCAATAAATCCTTATAGCGTATGAGCTCATAGATTCATGGTCAGAGAGAAAGCTCCTATTAAAGCCGAAGGCGGCTACTTTGCATTACTCTTAAACTACACACAAGTATTTATTTTATTACTCTGTTATGCTCATTATAATTATAAACATCTTATTATTACTCATTTGCAAAAACAAACGGGCAGTTTTGAATTTTTCCTACCTGAAAAAGTACAATGAAAAGGTTTTGACTATTTGAACATGTACAGGCCGATAATTAAAGTTCCATGGTGTTAAAAAGTATTTCAAATTAAACTTTTAATTGAGGATGGTTTTAAAGAAAATAACTTTTACTACATTTTTGGCGCGAACTCCCAAAAGTTAATATCGACTCTAAATAACTTTTAATCCATTATGGAAGGAAGCAATGCAAAAGAACAGAAATAGAATCAGAAATAGATTTTTTAATTCAATATTGATTATAAATAATACTTATTGAAAGCCATTCTTTATTTAATTACCACTGGTCTGAAAAAAAAACCTCTGTCCTGGAAGAACTAAAGAAACCCAAAGGGACTTGTTTTATTTTTTTAAATAACAGCTTACAGTCATGTATATATATATAAACAAAACAAATTAGAAATAGGTTGGTAGCGACTCACTCATTCCCAGGGGTTATTATCATCCATAAATTCTTTAATATTATAATAACTTTTATACAAACTTAGTTTAATAAAGTTTTTGAACTTTGAGAGGTAAAATTTTGTATATTTTCTGGGATTTTGTTGTAAAGCGTATACATCGCCCCAAGAATGAATTACTGACCCGGTGAGTCGATTAACTGGTACTAATAGCTTGTGTCTGTTCCTATATATACCACAAGCTGGTGGTAATAGCTTGTGTCTGTTCCTAGTATTTATAGAATGAATATTACTAATTTTTGTAAAACTACTTTTATTTTTGTGTACGTACATTTTATTTTCATAAATGTATTGAGAGGCCAAAATTAATATATTAGTTTCCTTAATTTTTTATCGCAGCGACTCTTTAGGCTTTAAATCATAAATTGCTCTTATATAATTTTAGTATCAGCTGCGTGTCCCCATAGCAAAATACCATACGACATTATGCTATGGAAATAGCTAAAGTAAACTAGTTAGCTGTTTCAAAACTAGTAAAATTTCTAATCTTTTTTACAGCATATGCTGCAGAACTAAGTCTGCATGCTAGTTTTGATATATGGGGCCCCATTGAAGCCTTGTCTCTAGTGTGATTCCAAGAAAAATGGTAGATCGACAAGACTCAGTTCCTCCCCATTTAAAATTACATTAGTATATTTAAATTAGATAGGTGCAAGAAACTGACTCTAATGATGTTATCAGGCATCGTGGTGATAATTATGGGTACAATAATCACTCTAGAAATCAATTAGGGTATGTGAGCACATTAAATGTTTACATCCAGTAGAATCTCACTATTAGGAAAGATACCGTCACACCCAATTAAAGTGTCACCTAAACTTATATAAGCCTTTTATATTTGAATGGTTTGATCCTAATACTTATAAAATGAGCATGAGTGGCTGTAAGAATATCCATTACCCAATATCATCCCGTGGAGGTCGTAAAAGGCGACAGAGGAAAACAAACCAGCAGACGGTAAGCAGCGTCTTTCTAATAACAACTAAAAATAAAGTTGCCAACCCGCTTGTCAACCGTGGCAACTATGGCACATATTCCCTCTTTGAGACAATTAATGGGGAAGCCTATGTTCAGCAGTGGATTTTTAATAAATTGTAACGGTAGCGGTAACTTATATATGTAAAGCTGATACAGTGCGTTAGTACAAACTTTAGTTAATGATCATTTTAAGATAAGCTCTTTCAAGCTAAAGAAATACCAGTGCGACATGTGTTATACATACACGAGCAATGAAACCCATACAAACATCAAACGCGCAAGTTATGCTTCTCATATTTTGAATAAAACTGTAGCTTGAGATCCTAAACTCTCCCTATAGTGAAGTAAGCATATTTTATTACAAAAAAAATTTTACTGTAATTTTGGCAAAAAATAGCCACTTGCTTTAAGGAGCTCAAGGCAAAAGAGGTCCAAAGGAGGTGTCCAAAGGAGTAGAAACTGAGTTTAGGTTTTGGTCCGACAAATGTGCGGGGCAAAACTGAACTGAAAATGTTCAAGGTATATCATATTACCACAAAATACAATGTCACTTAAAACACATATTTTAGAAAATGGCCATACCCAGCAAGAGGGTGATAGCGTTCATGTTTAATCGAAAGATGTGCCAAACCCCTTCTGAATGGATCACATTAGTGCAGGGCAAACAGGACGGAAAACCTTATAATGTTGTGGAGATAGACCAACACCATTTTTTTTAATTTAAATCAACTTTAGCCTCAAAAAATTGGACAAAAAATGTAAACATAAAAAAAAGATTCTTCCTACTGATCCAAATAAACTACATGATAAATGTAATTTTGATGAATCTGAATGTATGACTATTAGTCTTAATTTCATTAAGACTAAAACAAGACGGGAAATTAAATAATACTAATGTCCGCCTACTTTACAGGAAATGCATTGCCTAATTCCAAAGCTAGATGAAATGATTTAGTAACTTTTGTACAATGGTATCACTTCAGCGATTCATTACGATTTCTATGTAACAATTTAGTAGAATCCCATGAATTTTGTGACCCTGATCCTGAATTTGATTCCGAATAACTTATTACAATAGTTGTTTTAATTTCTGTATATTTTTTTTTCTTTGTAATTTCTGGTTATTCAGAACTTGAAGGTATTTTTTAACTAAATGGACAACAGTTGATTTTACACAAGTACTTAAGTATATAACAGCTTCATGTAACAAACTTGAAAATTGTATAACAATGAGCCTATTAAAAATTATTGATCTTTTGAACAAAGTACTAAGTGAGATATGTTTATTATAATTTTATTTAAATATCATTAGTTGCATGATAATTATTTTAGAAACAAGAAATTTATTATTTTAAGAAGATTCTTTTCAATTTTTGCAATAAGTAATAGTTGTTTGTCTTCACTGATTACTTATATCAAGAAGAAAATGACATTGCCACTGGTTGCTTTTTACCATGTTTATATATATTGGTAGATATAATGAAAGATATGTATGATGCTTTTCTACACAACCTATTGCACGTGTCATATTAAATACGAACATAATAAAACACATTAATGTTTTTGTATGATTCTAGTTATTTTATAAAATTAAGAAATTTAATTTTATAAACCGTACCCAAGTCAAAATAAACTTTGTACTTTAAGCTTTAAAATTGGTCGCACTTCCTCTTATGGCAATTTACTCATTAAACGGCTGAGGGCTGCACAGTTATCTCAACGCAGTTCACTATTAAATAATATTTATATTAAACTAATAAGAAACATATACTTTTCTTAAAGGAGAAACTCGGATGCAGCGTTTGAGATGGATTTTGACACGAGTTTGACTAGAGTCGCCCATCAATCAGTATAGTGTTCCGCGCGCAGACAAAGTTGACAAAGGAACAAGTTGGCATATTCTTCTTTACATCCAATAAACTTATTAATATCAATGCCTGTAAATGGGAGCTTGTTGTATGCAAATAATTAAAGTTTATTAAACGTTTTACTAATAGTCACAGGCCTCCCATGATTTCTGAGAGAGTAAGCCTGATTTCTGAGAGAGTATGTAGTGGATGCTTAAGATAATGCAATACCCCATATTATTCCGTGGGTTTCGTAAGAGGCGAAAGAGAGCAACTGAAACAGGAGAAAGGCAGCAGCAGTAGTTAGCATGTGGTAGAGGGGCATGCATGCTGCATATTAGAGTTAAAGTAAATGGGTCAGTCGAACGGGGAAGTATTGCCAGCAGCTCAATGCTGCTGTGTTTTGTATGGTGAGTGTAGAGACGGAAGCCAGTTGTTAAGGTTTAATTAATTTAGTTCTCCTCATGGATACAGTTAAAAAGGTTACAGCCTTTATACGTCCCCACTGCAGAGCAGGCCTTTCTCATGTCTGAGAGGTTTTAGGCAAGGAATGTTCGCGACGCTGCCCCAATGCATGCTGGCCAACTCAAATATCTTTTTTTTTTTTTTATAGGATAGGTGACAAACGAGCACAGTCCACCTGATGGTAAGTGGTTGTATGACCCATAGACATCTACATCTATCTTCAATAAAGAATCAAAATGCAGATGCGTTGTCACCCGTGAGACTAAGAGGAATGTCTTTTCCAGTAAAAGGGCTCCGGTTTCTACACCACCATACGAAACACAGCAGCTGTTGCTGCTATTTTACGCTGGTATTCCAGAGATGGTCCTTCCCGGTCGAGAGTCGACCCATTCGTACTACAACTATACTACTAATATAGCTGCAGCATATTCTACCACGTAAAATAAACTTTCTACGAAATATTTTTTCTTTTTCTTAGACATGGTGGTTTCTCACGATGTTTTTCACCACCGAGCACGGTAAATCAGCACCGAAAATTTAATTAACAATTTCATTGGTGCCGCCGGGGATGGAACCCGATTTGCTCGCGTACTGTGAAATTTACAGCGAGCGCTTAACCCTTGAGCTACCACGGCTCATGGATGAGAATTTAAAATTTAAGCAACATGTTCAGACAAAATTGGCAAATGCTATGGTTTCAAAAACTTAATAAAATTCGCATTACTTAAACGTGACATTAGACTGCTGCGTTGTAATAGCTTAGTACAATGCCACCTTCATTATTGTGATATTGTTTATAGTCCTTGTTTATTTAAAAAAAAACTGCTAATAATACAGAGACGTATTAGAGAGTACAAAACGCATGTATGCGTTTTTGTTTAATTACTGAAAAGGATAGGATTATACCTTATTTAGCCAGTAATGGTATTTTACATGTATGTCTTATAGTATCACGTTAAAACATGCCTGCTTTCGGCACAACACCGCATCACGCAGCGTCTCCTAGCTATTTGTATAACAATACAGCTGAAAAAGTTCGAATTAACGTGTTGTAAACCCTGAGAGGGACATAGCAGTTAAAAGAACAATGGGCAAATGAGGAATGCTTGCGCTGCGGAAAGGATCGCCGTGGAGACAATGGAACTGTCTTACAGTCTCTGACACCATCCACGCATAACTCAACTTCTTTTGTAATTTTATATTTTATTTGAATTTCTTGTTTTGTAACTTTCAGAAACTAAATTAATTTTATTTTTAAAGTCTTCGATAGCCGCCATATCGTAACTGGCGCAGTGTCTTTTCATGGTAGAACCTTCGACCAATTGCACGGTTTCGATCGTATAAATCGTGAATTCGGATCTACGACGGCGGCACGGACGAAGACTTCACGTGAAGCTGACTCCAGACCCGTGAGGAGATACAGAAGGCGCCGTGAGTGCTAATTCGCTATTTCAAGTTCCTTTACTTATTTCCTTCCGTATTTAGTTTAAGTAGTATATGTGATTCTGTCTAGAAGCTAACACTCGGCCAGCAGTTAAGGACCACGTCTCAGATCCAAAGGTCATCACTGGCAACAAGTACTGGTTGCACAATCTTGTTGTGAGGTTTTGAGGTATGCCTGACGAGAAGATGTGTCGTAATCTCCCGAATGCTGGCCATCCAAGTTGAATCCGTCTATTAACCTCTCGGACGAAGTTGATTGTAGAAGGACAAAGGCCTGATTGCCCAACGGTTGCAGAGATGGAACAGCGTGTTAGATCGGTTTTCGCATCAATAACACCGACGAGCGACGAGGTTGTGTATTGAGCAAGGCGGAGCACACTTTGAGCCGTTTCTATAAATTTGACCTTTATTATGAAAAAGTAAATGTTCGTTTAGGTTGTTTCGTTAGATTAGGTCTTTTAAATTTTTTGTCGTTCCGCGAATTAGGTAGAAATGTAGGTACATTCTGCGCAGTTTACTCTTTAATTTTACTGAAATAGGGTTTGCACATGGTTGAATTTCTTACTCCTCATAGGAGAGAAGTTTTCAAGGAAGCTCGACGCCTACATGGTATGCACAGGTGTTGGACACAAGATGGTAACATATATCTAAACTCTGTAATAAGGCAAGGTACGTCTTGTTCTTCTAGACCAACTGGCTGAATATCCTGAGAGTAACTCAGAAACTTCCGTGCTGTGGCTTCCAAACAACGGTCTAAACCTGGAAAGTTGTAAAATTTGTCTCTTTATATTTACTTTTTCTTTTTCTCTATTATTGAGAATCTTTTTACCGTTGTAAATTGCATACTTTACTTAATGATATTTAACTTACAGTCATAGACTTTATGTAATTATGATTTGTAACTTTTGTTTGTAGGGCATAAATTACCTATCATTACTTAAAAATACTAATAACTTTTATTATTGATAGTTGTAAAACTTATTATCCCAAACTACCTGCTTTATATAATTTAACTCGAAACAGAACTCATAGAACATCGAATTCAAACTTTTTCTAACCTTCAAAATCTTATTTTTTAAAGTTTGTAATGTCAATATCAATTGACAAATACAATGTCAAATGATCAAAATGTAATTTAGTCGTTCATACGCAGTGTTACCAGCTTATGAATTTACACATTTGCACATTTACAGTTTTTTCCTTATAGTTAAATTAAGTTTGTTTTTAACCGGAATATGCTCGTATTATATTCTCGTTTCTTTTTTCAAATTATTATACATTGTACTTCCTCCTGACATAGTTGTAATGTCCTAACTGGTAGTAGATGTGGCATGCTATTAACAATTTTATTTTTGCTGAACGCGTGGTATAGCAAATTAATTGTTCACTTATTCTTATTTTTTATTTTATTGTTATTTTTATTTTCATTTAGCATTTATTTTGTATATATATATATATATATATATATATATATATATATATATATATATATAATTTTTTTTTTATGATTGTTATTATTTAGTAGTATACAAATAATTTAAACTTACGATGGATATTTCAGAATCTGATTGCTTTAACCTACAAGTTCCTCGTTATCAACGTTTTCATGGGCCAGGTTCCTCAGAACCTCAACTTGGGAAATATTAATAGTGCCTTGAGCCTTACCAAAGGAATCTGAATATATGTCATATTAATGCACAAAGTGTTCCGGCTCACTTTTCAGATCTTCATGTTACTTTTGAAAACAGTCTTAATCATGCCTGTCTCATATCAGAATCATTTCTTAAACCAGCTTACCATCTACTTTGTTCAGTCTTCCTGGTTATCATCTCATTAGGAACGACAGGTTAAATAAGGGAGGCGGAGGTGTTGCCATATACCTGCGGTCAGATACCATACAAGATCGTTTCCAGATCGCCTGGGTTTATTCTTCAGTGGAATACATTCTCATTGAAATATTAATACGCAACACACCTTTCTTACTAGGAACTTTTTATACCTCCTTTTGTAAATTATTTCAATGATTTGAACAGCTGATTAGACGCATCTCCCAAACTACTCCCACTCCATTTTCATGGGTGACTTTAACACCTGCCTTATTCGAAATGATGCTAGATCGAACAAGCTTAAACTCATATGTGCATCAAGCAATATTAAAATTCTTGACCTTGAATCCACCTATCACGTCAATAATACTCACTCTTTACTGGATCTAATTTTCGCATTATATGCTCTTCCACAAACTCTATCCACAAAATCAATTCCTAAAATTGTATTTCAGCGTAACCTTGTCCGTATGAATCGCCAGCTATTAAATTATGAGATATGCAATGCTAATTGGGCAGACTTTTATAACACTAATCATATTGACATTAAACTGCATTATTCAATAACATTATAATGACATCTTATGACAAAGTAGCGCCTTTAAGACCAATAAAATGAGCGGGCACCAGCACCTTGGTTAACCCCATATCGATCTCTTATGGCACGTAGAGACCGCCTAAAAAGAAAACATAAACGCTTGCAGTGATGAGAACTGGGAAAGATTTAAAAAAGCACGGAATCGCTGCAACCAGGTGATACGAAATGCCAAACGCCGATACATTCACAATTCTATTGAGACTTGCTCAACCCAGAATATATGGAAGTTCTTGCGCAGCCTGGGCTTTGGTAAAAACAAACAGAATGTTAGTCATTCCCTTGACTTATCAGCGCTGAATAAACACTTTTGCTCTTTGCCAGTTTCATTGGATTCAACAGTCAAAAGCGATACCATTAAAGATATTACTTCTTTCCCTTTACTATGTTGGACTCCTTTCTGTTTCGAACCAGTGACTGATGATGAAGTTAAAAAAATTGTATCCATCATATCCAGCAAAGCTGTCGGCCCAGATGGTATTGGACGTGACATGGTTTTGTCACGTCCAATACCATCACTCATATCACTCATCTAATAAATTTTTCCTTTGAATCCAGTACCTTCCCTACCAAGTGGAAAGAAGCGTTTCTAATTCCTATCCCCAAAAATAGCTCTCCTACTAATTTCAACCATTATAGGCCAATATCTATCCTCTCCTTTTTCTCTAAAATTCTTAAAAAGATTGTTCATGGCCAACTCACAAAATTTCTAAACAAAAACAATCTCTTCAATCCTTTTCAGTCTGGTTTCCGACCCCTGCACAGTACTTCCACGGCCTTAATTAAAATAACTGATGATATCCGCTTTGCGATGGATAATCGTCAACTTACTCTTCTTGTCCTTTTAGACTTCAGTAACGCGTTTAATTGTGTTGACTATGACATTTTGTTAGCAATTCTGAAATCCCTGAATTAAACATCATCAGTCGTACAATGGTTCAGTTCCTATCTTCGGGAACGCCGGCAACGCATACGTGTTGATGATAAGTTCTCCGATTGGTGTAACGTTGTTGCTGGTGTTCCTCAAGGCGGTGTATTATCTCCGTTACTTTTTTCTGTGTTTATCAATGCACTTGTTTCCGTAATAAATTTCAGCAAGTATCACCTGTACGCAGATGATGTCCAGCTGTATCAGCATTTTAGTGTAAACGACCTAAATGAATCTGTGGACAGAATGAATTTAGATCTTGCTGCAGTTCATCAGTGGGTAAGCTGTCATGGACTAATATTAAATCCTGCCAAAACACAGGTTATAATCATAGGCAGCAGAAAAATTACATGTCGACTTGACTATCAACGTCTACCTAAGATCATTCTAAACGGTGTAGATTTAGAATATGCTAAGCAGGTTAAAAATCTCGGCTTAATTTTGGCTGACGATTTAAGTTGGGTGTCACAAGTTAATGAGGTCCGGAAACATATTTTTAACAATGCAATTCATTAGCTCTGGCAAAAATTATCCCTCAGACGGCCACGGTTACGCTGGTCAACTCTGTTGCTTCCTATATTAGATTATGCTGATATTGCTTGTCCTGATATAACTGAGGGCTGCTAGCAAACTCGACCGTCTGCTCAATCTGTGCATACGCTGTATTTTGGCCTGCAAAGTTTGATCATATATCACAATTCGCTCAAAATTAAGTGGCTCGACATCCGTTTTCGCCAGAACACACATCTTCTAACCACTTTGTATGGTATTTTCACAATCCTTGTTCCCAGCTTATCTGAAGAGCATTTTCATACTTAAGCTTATCGTTCGATGACCAACAAAACTCTAACTATCCCGATGCATAAATCTACATACGCGGATTCCTTCACGGTATCATCAATTACACTTTGGAATAACCTTCCACGAGATTTAAAGATGCTCCTCAATAAATACATTTAAACGTAAGGTTGAGGCATTATTTAAAATTACTTCATTAATGTTATTGGTTTATATAATATTATGATTTCCTATACTAGATTGTATGTATTTTATTGGTATAGTATGTATTTTTATTTATATGTATATATACATTTATATATATGTAATATATATGTATGTATAATTATATATATATATAAGTAACATATTTATATTATATTATATTTTTAAATAATATGTGAAAATAAGTTAGTTTTTTCTGTTGCGGCTCTACCCATAGCTCTCACCACACTACCAAAGGTTAGCTGGCAGAGAATGCCTTTTCGGCATTAAGTTCGCCTTTGTACCAAATGTTTTTTTTTTGTTTGAGTGCAATAAAGAATTTTCTTTTATTTTCTAATTCTTTAAACATAAATTTAAGACATAAACTCTGCCACGGCAAATATCATTAACAATATTGTTTTTACCTTATTCATCATCATTACAGCCTACTTAAAGTCTACTGATGAATATAGTCCTCTTGATAATTTGCCTAATAGGGGAGATATTTCCCATAGTTGCTACGCTTGACAGGCGGTTGTCGGCTGGTTTTACGGTCTTGTGAACGAAAGCCTTATTCGGATCCACAAATTCCTGAATCGTCTCCATTTTCTTTCTCTGTGAGGAATGACGCCACTAGCCACAACATAGCAGGAGGGATACTTATTTGTGCTTCCAATTTATAGAGTAATCCAGAGTGCCACACCCTGTCGAATGCCTTCTGTATGTCGAGAAAGACGTCCAACGATGTGCGGCCGCAGTTGTGCTCGGCTGCAAGGTAGTGCAGCACCCTGGTCAGCTATGTAGCTATCGAGTGGTCCCTCCTGAACCCGTGTTGATCCGCCCGAAGTTGTATGCACGGGCGGACACTTCTTAGCAGCAATCTTTCAAACAGTTTAGCTATGTGCGGCAGCAGCTTGATCAGCCTATAGCTGACTGCTCTACGCCTGTCCTTCCCGGGTTTCGGCAGTACGATCACTTTGCCGATTTTTCAGTCCTACGGGAAGTGGGATAACCGCAGTATTCCATTGTAGATTTGACCTACAAGTGATCTGTTTGGTAGCTGTCGGAGTGCAGCGTTCGTTATCCCGTCGTGCCCCGGCACCTTCCTCGGTTGCAGGCGGGTTACTGTCCTCCGCAGTTCAGCGGGGGAGATGAACCACTCTCCTACAAGCAGGGGCGCGGGCGACTACAGAAATTCCCGTACGTGGCTCTCCTTCCGGGCATGAAGCTCCATGAACTTCGCAATTGCTGGGTTCGGCATAAATTGCTCCTCGAAGTGTTCTACTAGGATATCCGCTCTACCTTTGGCCTCGTAACAACGTTCGCCCGCGTTGTTGGTCAGCAGGCAAACAGGGGGTCTAGATTTTGTTAACTGTCGGTCAATTTGTAGAGCGACGCATCTTACTCTCCCGCTTTCCAGATGCACCGCTCCCAGGCCTCTGGTCTGTGGGCCTGGATTCCAACCGTTCGTCCATTAGCTTGTTTAGCTTTGTTTTCATTCTGGGGTAGAGAGTGTGCGCCCAGAGCTTTCTCAGCGCTCTTTTGTATTTGAGCTACACGCGTATCTCTCGCGGCAGCTATTCTTTCCTTTCTGTTAGTGGGACGATCGTAGAGGCCGCGTGGAGAGCTTCTTGGATCGTCCTGAGCGGCCTCTACGTCGTCCGCTGAGTTTATCTGTGTGTAAACTGGAGGCCTCTCCTGCAGATGTTTTTGGTAGAGCCTCCAGTTAATATTGGTTTTAAAAGCTCTGGGCAGCGTAGTCACTGCCTTGAGGCCAAGAGTAAACAGAATCGGGAGGGGCTGTGAAGTCAGGTCTCACAGCACCTCTACCACTATCGGGCAGTTGACGTTCCTAGAGAGCACGATGTCCAATACATCCGGACATCTCCGGTGGTCCGTGTCCGTAGGAAACGTGCGTTGGTTTTTCGGGACCTAAAATGTAGTAGCTGTTGTTCTTAGCATCTTCATACAGTTCACGACCCAGCGGGTTGATCACTCTGGATCTCCGGGCCGGGTGTTTCGCGTTTAGGTCCCCCGTGACGATGGAAGATGGCGAGATGTGGGGATTCTGGTGGGGCATGGTGAGTCCTCTTCTTGCCCATCGGTTGGTATTCTTTATTTTCTGATGACGATGTTGGAATCGGGGAACCGACGCACTGCCTCTTTTCAAAGATTGAGGCCTCGGTCTCTGGTGGTGTGTGTCTACTCGCCGACTTCACCCTGCGAGGTAAGGGCTTCGACATGCTTTATTACAGACTGTTTTGTTACTGTTCAGTGGTAATCTACGTATCCTGTCTATATCCCTACCTAAAGTGCCGACGAGAGACGAAAGACGTGAGAAGTAAGGGTGGGAGAGTGGCGATTGACCGTAATACTTGGGGCACTGACTACCCCTGTCGTTACGAAAGGGTTGGGGGAAGTGTTTGTTGAGCACTCGCATACGCGACTAGACACGCAAGGACACGAACGCGCTTGAGTGTATAAGAATCTGCCTAAGGGCCGGTGACCTCGACGTCTCACGGAGCGGACTCGACGTTTGGCGGAGTATGTCGTACCGGCGGTTGAATGTGACCACTGTTAATCCACAGACAATGCACGCTTAGGAGATCCTTCTATTCGTGTTTAAACTATTTTCTGAGTATCTCATTATATGTCCTTGAAGGTTAATTGCGGTGGTCCCAGTGAGTTTGTAGTGCACGGATAGACATTTGACAGTGCTGAACTCACCAATAGTGAAAGCAACAGCGGCGGCTCGACTAGGACGG
>JAGSMP010002607.1:0-44445 GCA_029286625.1 Parnassius orleans | reverse complement strand
CTCTTCTTGCCCATCGGTTGGTATTCTTTATTTCTGATGACGATGTTGGAATCGGGGAACCGACGCACCTGCCTCTTTTCAAAGATTGAGGCCTCGGTCTGGTGGTGTACTACTGCCGACTTCACCCTGCGAGGTAAGGGCTTTACACGCTTTATTACAGACTGTTTTGTTACTGTTCAGTGGTAATCTACGTATCCTGTCTATATCCCTACCTAAAGTGCCGACGAGAGACGAAAGACGTGAGAAGTAAGGGTGGGAGAGTGGCGATTGACCGTAATACTTGGGGCACTGACTACCCCTGTCGTTACGAAAGGGTTGGGGGAAGTGTTTGTTGAGCACTCGCATACGCGACTAGACACGCAAGGACACGAACGCGCTTGAGTGTATAAGAATCTGCCTAAGGGCCGGTGACCTCGACGTCTCACGGAGCGGACTCGACGTTTGGCGGAGTATGTCGTACCGGCGGTTGAATGTGACCACTGTTAATCCACAGACAATGCACGCTTAGGAGATCCTTCTATTCGTGTTTAAACTATTTTCTGAGTATCTCATTATATGTCCTTGAAGGTTAATTGCGGTGGTCCCAGTGAGTTTGTTGTGCACGGATAGACATTTGACAGTGCTGAACTCACCAATAGTGAAAGCAACAGCGGCGGCTCGACTAGGACGGTTGAAGGTGAGTGCTTTAGCCTCCACACGAGGTGTGCTTACCCCATTTTTACTTTGAGGGTGAGTAGTTACACATGTGTCAGAAATAGCTAACGTAGTGCTTCCTTTCTGAAAGAGTAATATTGAGATACGCTAACGTTGTGCCTCTTTCTCAAAAGTACAAGGTGGACAAGCTAACGTCGTGCCTTTGTCGCGTCTAGCTTGAGTTATGCTAACGTCGTGACTATGACTTAAGTAGATGTTAAGTTATGTTAGCGTAGTGCCTCTGACTTAATCAGTTATTTTTAACCAACTTCAAAAAAGGAGGAGGTTCTCAATTTGACTGTGTTTTTTGTGTGTTACCTCAGAAATTTTTTCTAGATAAGTCGATTTTGATGATACTTTTTTGTTTGTAAGCTAGTGTGTCTCAAATAAATTTGATCAAGATCTGGCCAGTAGTTTTTGAATTATTCTTAACGATGCGTATTTATTAATATTTGTCTTTTAACTTTCCTTTTATACTGAAGTCGGTTGTACAAAAATTTTAATTTTACCACTTGTGTTAAGTTATGCGAACGTAGTGCCTATGACTTTACTCCGACGACACGTTGTGCTAACGTAGATCCAATGCCGAGCGCGTCGCCTGTGACCTACGTGGTGCCTGCATCCCCCATACCGTTGATGGAGACTAATATTTAAAGTTAAAGGGAGTCCGAGGACTGACTCCTGTCAGGTGAGGCCGTGTTGGGAATGAGGGTAAAAAAATAAAAGGAAATACGAACAAATGAAGGTAGAATGGTAATCTCCCACTTGTTTTAGCAGTATAAAGGATCGCACAGGCGACTAAGAGGATCAGTCTGTAATTCTAAGAGTACCACTGTCATTACTATGCCCGTTGGGGTATTCTACTAGCTAAGGAAGGTCGTGTTGTTAAGAGGCTGCCCTGTGTTACATTGAGATACGTAGTGATGCTGTTGGTTTGCATACTTTGGTGTTATCATGTAATTGGGATCTTGATAGTAAGCAGGGTTTGTTACCGAGTAGTGTTCTTTTATTTAAATACTTTTGAGAATTATTTCTAACATCAGAAGTGGAATAGTTTCTTATAGTATATAATCATTTATTTATTTGAACTTCAATATAAAATTTAGCTACTCTTTGAAAAATAACCCTGTATATTAACACCTTCAAATTCTATATTCTTGATTGCGTAATTGGTTCTTGGTCTTCTCTTAGTAACTAAATGTTTTACGTTTCTTAATTTTTTACCTGTATTTTATGTTTTTTCGTAAATGATATACTTGTATTTATATCCTTGTTTAGTGTTTTACGTATTAATATGCATGTTTTGTACAAATGTGACAGCTTAATGTTCACAATTTTAGTATCCTCATATATTTTACGGCTTGGAGTTAGAAATTTATAGTTAAATAGAATTTTTATTAGTCTGTTTTGAGCTCTTTGTAATTGGTTCTAACTTAGTTTTTGCTGCCGTACCCCAGATTTCTATTAAATAGTCGATGTGTGGTTTAACTAATGCATTGTAAATAATATACCGAATATTACATGGAATACTTTTTTAATACTGTGTATTAAAAAAAGTTAATGACAACAGCTTATGTTTTATTTTTTCTATATGATATTTCCTGTTTCTTTTTAATAGAAGAGGGTGCACGAGCATTTTTATAGAAGAGGTGCATTGCCAGCCTTTTAGAAAGGAGTAAGCTCTTTTCTTGAATGTCCCTAAGTCACATCGGTCCGGAAAAATCGCCGGTGGTAAATAATTCCACAGAGAAGTTGTACGAGGAAGAAAACTCTTAGTACAACGCACAGTGGTGGACCGCCAAGCATCCAGATTGTGAGGATGGTATCGTGAATTTTGACGCGATGTGCGTTCGTGAAATTTGGCGGCTGGAATTAATCCGAACAATTCCTCAGAGCACTCCCCGTGGTAAATGCGAAAGAAAATGCAAAGAGATGCAACATCTCTTCGCAGTGCCAATGAATCGAGCCGATCGGAAAGGACTCGGTCGTCGACGATTCGAGCCGCTCTGCGCTGGATGCGGTCAAGTGGAAGGAGCTGGCACTGGGGAGCCCCAGCCCAGAGATGGGAACAGTATTCCATGTGAGGCTGAACTTGCGCTTTGTAAAGTTGCAAGCGATGTGACGGCATGAGATATGCCATTTGAAATTTGAATGGAGGCCAATTTGGCCTTCCCTTCCAAGTGACCATAAAACTGCACACTATTCGATATGTCGACGCCGAGGATTCCGATGCTAGCTGAGGCAGCAAGGGGTTGAAACTGAGGAGATACGACAAAGGGGTTCTTTGTAGCGTAAACGCGCAAACTTGTGTCTTCTGAGGATTGAACTGGACTAGATTTAGTCGCCCCCAATCCGAGACTTTGTTCAGCAAAAACTCGACTTCAGACATAAGTTTGTCCCGGTACTCGGTGACGTTTTCCCGATAAATATTGTCACGGCCGGTGAATAAGGCATCACCAGTGCTGTCGTCTGCATAGCAATGAATGTTACCAGTTTGCAACATATCATTTATATGCAAAAGAAACCGCGTTGATGATAGCACGCAGCCTTGTGGAACACCAGCGTTAGTAGGCTTGTAATCAGAGCGTGCACCGTCTACTACGACCTTGATGCTCCGCTCAGCAAGGAAACTGGTGATCCAATTGCACAATTTCTCGGGAAGCCCATAGGAAGGGAGCTTTGAAAGAAGTGCTTTGTGCCAGACCCGATCGAAGGCGTTCGCTATGTCCAAACTAACGGCCAATGCATCCCCCTTGGACTCTATTACCTCCGCCCATCTATGAGTCAGGTAAACCAGAAGATCACCAGCTGATCGACTCCGACGAAAACCGTATTGGCGGTCACTAATCAGCTGGTGATCCTCAAGGTACCTCATGAGCTGGCAGTTTATAATGGAGTCCATTATTTTGGAGAACAAGGAGGTGATGGCGATAGGCCTGTAGTTGGACGGGTCTGAGCGGTTGCCTTTTTTAGGGTTCGGGTGGAACAAAGCTGTCTTCCATGAATTCGGGACTACGCCTTAGGAGTAGGAGTACCGGAAAAGACGCGTTAAAACCGGTGCCAACTCCGGAGCACATATCTTCAGCACAATGGGAGGGACTCCATCAGGCCCACTCGACTTGCTGACGTCCAAGGAGAGGAGTGCTTTGCGAACCGAGCGCTGTGTAAACCGCACATCCGGCATAGAGCACTCACACCGCGGGATGGCCGGCGTTGTGTTCCCCCCATCATCGAGAGTCGAGTTGGACGCAAAGAGAGAGCCTAACAGATTGGCTTTCTCCTTTGTGGCATGGGCCAGTGAGTCGTCCTCTCTGTGCAGAGATGGAAGAGATGGCTGACAGAAGTTCCCTTGGACAGCCTTGGCAAGAGACCAGAATGCACGGGTTCCCGAAGGAATGTACCCCAATTCTGCCGATGTGCTGAGACCTTGCCTTGGCAATGACTCTTTTGAAGGACCTGGAGGCGGAATTATACTTCTTTTTAAGAGCGCTGGTGTTTACATCTCGAGACGTTGATGTGGTCGATGCGTCGGTCTGTTTCGGCATTACCGCTATGGGACCTATTGAGGCTCCCGGAGACGTGATGGTCGTCGCTGTATACGCGCAGCCATAGGATGGACAGGTCAGGGTCAGGGCAGGTAGAATTCCCGAATACGCTGGGCAGCCTGAGCACCCACGCTCAGGAATTGTAGGATAGCTTGGCCGTGGATGCTCAGCGAGGGATTCGACATCACCAGGGTTGCTGGTACCCTCCTGGGATAGTTTTTATTTGATTCTGTTACCATGGTGGGGGGGGGGGAATTAGGCCTCCGGCCACCTGCACTTACCAAGCGAAACGCAGAGGTAAACCTCTACTTCACACTGGTATTATGTGAGGTCGCGGTACCACCCCGGTTCAAGCCGGCCCATCCGTGCGACAGCAAAAGCTGCCGCGTGTCTCTACCACTGTTGTTGATTTATTTATCCAATTAAAAAATAAAAATAAAAAAGGTTTTTTTTTCTCTTCAACCATTCATTTAATATATTCAAATCATTTTGAACATTAGGTAATATAACTTCCGTAGAATGCCTTCTGAAGGCTAGTATCATCTGCGTATAGCGATATGTTCCCTTTAAGCCCAAGGTGGTTAATGCTATTTATGTATATAAGGAATAGAAGAGGACCTAATATTGAGCCCTGGGGTACGCCATATGTAATTACACTAGAGGAACTTAGGTATTGACCTATTTTAACAATGTTTACGAAATTGTAAATATGATTTGAAAATTTTAAGGGCATTTCCTTTGATTCCAATGTTAAACATCTTTTGAATTAATATGTCTTCTATTGGCTTACACAAGGTTCTAGTCATACATCATTATTTATTATTATTAAGTATTATTTATTATCTTTTAGCATTAGCCTACATAAGATAACAGCTGTGAAATAAAGAATTAAGCTTAAAATTTTATTTAAAATATATTTTAAACAGATCTTTGTTATGTAATACAGATTTATTGTTATATTTGAAGGGTATGAAGTAGTCTTTGTTTTTCACCTTAAATTCTATTCCAACAGTTATATTTCTCAAATCCATCATTATTTTATTTCTCTTGAGCCAGTCAAAGCCTAAAATTAAAGGTCTTATCAAATTATTTACAATTAAAGTTTGTGTTTCAAAGACTACCCCATCCTTACCTTTACAGGCAATATGATCATCTGTTGTATTTTTGTGCTGCGCTGCCCAACAGCATCTTTTATTTACATTGCTTTAACTAGCGTCACTGATATTTTACGATTATTATCTTTAATTTGTAAATATAAACTTTCTGAAATACATGTAACATCGCTCCCAGTATCGAGAAGCGCATCTATTTCTTTGTCAAATATTGAAACTTTAATTTCAGATCCCATATTCCCTATAAATTCCTTTTGGTATTTATCTTCGTCTTCCTCGAAGACGGTTTGCACGAATAACTCCGTTATGAGCAAGTCCGACTTGTTTTTTAAAGTGTTTAATATACTATTTACATTGTCGCTATAACCAAGGTCTTCTCTGTTATAATATGCTTTTAAAGAGATAGGTTTTCTCAAGCGTCTATTATATTTACCCAGTGTTTGACCAGATCGCCAACCCAGCTTTATAACATATTTAATGCTTTGTCCCTTTTACATTATAAGGGATCGAACCGGGAACTAGTTCGACCTCTACAGCTCTAAATTTGGCTCTGGGGTTGAAACCTGTATTTCATGTACTTCATTAACCTTCTTTTTCCCCTCTTCGGGTTTACGCCATGTTTTGTATGATTGTTGTATTTCTTTATGTTTTTGTTCTGTTTTATTATTAATTTTTCGCTTTTTCTCATTATTGTAAGTTTCACGACCTTCATCTTGTTTATCAATGTCATCTAAGTTTCTTAAGAAATCTGTCGTCTCTATTATTGTCTCAATTTTTGCTATTCTCAGTAATTGCTACACCGTTTTAGGATAATGTCTGATGACATCAGTTACTAATTGTTTTTCTGGTATCGGATATGATAGTGTTTGTACCTTTTCAATAACATAAAGAAAATAACTGACCATGGTGAGGTATGTACTTCTATTCCATTTATTTTGCACAAGGAATCTCTTTACTTTATTTTGTTCTTCTTCACCCTAAAATACTCTTAGAAAGTCTGCTTTAAAATCATCAAAACTTTTCCAACGCACACTATTAATGCGAGCCCAATATTTGGCTTCACCTACTGAGCACTCTTGTACTATTGATATTTCAAGACCATTAAATGGAACTTTCTTTAAATAATTGGTGACATCTCCCAAAAATATTACTGGATAATTATTTCCATTTCCAAATTTCGGATTTTCTATTCTTACATTATGTATATTATATACAATATTTTGTCTAGGATTATTAACATAAGAGGTACTCACCCCGGACACCTCTTCTTGATTCTTTTTAATTTGGTGACCTTTCGTTTGGTGAATAAATTTTTCCTCAAGATCCTTTATTTTAACCTCAAAGGTTTTCACTGCATTCTTAATTAATTTCTGAAGCATCGTTATTTCATTTTTAGGCTTGGCCTTAATTGAGTTTGAATTTTTCTTGTTTTTAGCCATTTTTTTATTTTTATTTTCACTTATGAATTTTAGCACTTTTTGTGTACTTCACTTAATTTAATTGAGTCTTTCAAATTATTTCACTTTAAATTTTATTTCGTTCAGCTATGCACACACCTTCTATATTAATAATCAATTTTAATATCTAAGCCCCACCTCCAGATTCTCAACCACCCCTAACAAACACCATTCCTCAAGACACCTGTCCATTTCACGGACAACAAATTGTAGGCATATAGCCTACCTCATAATTTTATATTGACGGCCTCCTATTTAAAATTTAACCTCTATCCTGGTCACGGCACCAAATTGTAACACTCCCCCCCCCTCTCTTTTCTCTTTCTTTATTTCTTTAGAATCTATATCTATAAGATATATAAAAAAATATCAAATTTACGTGATCAGTATATTAACCATATATTGATCTTTCTACGGGTTTAAATATAGGCTGTTTAATAAATTTATGACGTGATCGTCTTAATTAGGACCGTTCTTTACGTTGTGCTTATATAGTAACTTAGTTCTTATAGGTGTCTCTTGGAAGAATGAATATTCACTAGAGCAGTCGAAAGCTGTTGGTAGTGTCTTATAAGCTAAAGAACCCCGTTCACGAAGACAGGGCTCAAAAAGGCTAAGAACATTAATTCATCCCTATTCCACTTGTATCAGATTCACAACAGTCAATTCCTCATTAATTAATCCCTTCCCGCTTGTAAAAGGCTCACAATATTTATATAAAATACCAGATACAAGGGCTCCGCTCTCCCACATTTAAAAAAATGTGGAGGAGGCACACGGCTCCACACACGCCGTGTGCGGTGAGCGCCAACCAACCAACGCGCTCCCCCCGAAGGAGACGTTAAGTTGGGAACTGGACCGTAGTCCACAGCAAAATAACTGGCGTACCAGTAAAAAAGGACTTGGCCCCTTGGTATTGCGTAAGCACAAACATCGACTGAAGTCACGCATGTCAATGCGTGTAAACGCCATACAGAATACGATCAAATCCAGCCACAGTGAATGTACGTCACATGGATTAGGCAACAATAGGCACACTGGCCATAAAAGCCCTCCGTGAGCGCCACCACCTGCCAGACCGCCGTTCCTGCAGACGTGATGTAAGTTTAAGGCATCATCACCAATTGCATGATCAGCACGCATGAGGTCGACACATATGCTCCACCAACCAATACAATGGCAGATATAGCCAATAGGCAGTTATAAGATAATAGTAATAATTGCCATCAGAAAGGGTTTGTGTCACTGACGTTGAGTATATGCATTTTTCGATCATGTTTGTCTCACCCACCAACAAGTTACCTTCAGTCATTCAAAGGTGGGAACTTTACTGAGATATATTATTAAGTTGTTATATAAAACATCATGGAGGTCAGACAGTCTGCAGCCCCGTAATGAAGGGACCCGACTTGGACAAAGCTACTTAGGTTTTGAGTCAAACCAAGACGCAAAGAGTGAGAATAGCGACCCGCCAAACAACCATCGCAGAGACTGCAGAACGCAACAAGCATCAATACGGCTATCGTCAGGCTTACACCATCCCAAGGTCCTCCATACAATCCCAGCAGACGTCACCACCCGCATACCTCCATCGACCAGAACCACAAGATGCGTCGAATCAGGCGCTGCACACCCGCAATCCATCACAAGACGCAATACCGCAGTAGCAGTAAGCATCAATGCAACTATCATACGGATGGCGCCCACTCACAACACATCTACATGATCCCTATCGACTTTGGTAACAAAATTGATACTGTTGTTAACTAAAAGTACCACCAACGTACCATAGTAGCACGCTACTAAGACGTCAGTAGCCAAAACTCCACATAACATAAAGCTATTGCACTAAGACATGGAGTTGAGTATGATTGCTGCACTTAAAAGTACTACCAAACACACTCACCCTAATCCGAAAGATAGCCGACGTATCATAACGCAATGCGCTAAGACGCCGCCTACAAACGGTAGGGGTGTGCGATGTCCACGGGCAAGTCGTGTTGCTACAACATACCCGCTTACCACCGGCACTATGATGATATGTCTATCACACATCGGCTAGCGAGTCCAAGTTTACCTCGGTCTCGGACGCTGTGAAGCAATCTACACGCCACTATAATAATCCTTTTCAAATCCCATTTCTTCCAATATAATGCTTTTACATACTCGTATTTGAGACCTTCCACATATTTGAGACTTTCCACATATTTGCTTTATTTCATAGACCTTACTATTATATGTCTTATACATTTGGGACTTCATAACTCTGCTATCATAATGCTTATGCATCATGGATACCTTCTATATTAATGTTTTTGTATCATAAAACTTCCTATCATAAGTCCCTAATATAGGACTAGTCATTGTGCAACAGTACTAGTAGCAGTCAGCCGACCACACCATATGAATGATATTTGCTTCCATGGAATGATATTTGTTTCCTTGCAAATTCGAGGAAAGGATTCAGAGGATATGGAGTAATTGGAAATTTGAGTTAGGATGGGGAGAATAATATCAATCAGGAGATGATCATTTTACGGCTAATTTTATCACATCCGATGGCACTTGACGATATGGATAAAACGTTCTTCTTAACATCACAGTCGGAAGAATGATTGAAGGTGAACGGCGAGAAATGAGGAGTTGATGCGTTGGAGAGATTGTTTAAATTATATGATTTTATATTATCATTTAAAAAAGAAGAGGTACATGAGGAATGTTGGTTTAGTGAATTAATGTCAACGTCTTCATTCGAAATAGTAGATTCTTCAGATTTTCCAACAGCTATAGATCTGAGAAACTTCAAAATTTTTGCAGTCTCCATTCTCGACTGATTTTTGAACATGGCATCACAACAAATTGTGTTGCAGCGATTCCGTATGCTCCTGTACTTGTCCCTATTGTGGTCCGATTTATAAATAAGCCCAGCTTTATTTTTCTTATTTAACAGTGTTTTAATATCGTCTGTAAGCCATGGCGCAGGGGTGTGTTTAATTTTAACTGGTCTGACCGGTGCACGGGTGTCATAAATGTTAATTAAGATGTAATTAAATGTTTCCACTTTTGGGTCTATAGAGTCTGCAGAGTATACAGCAGACCAGTCAGCATTCCGAGCATCCTCTTGTAAACGTTCAATATCAATCCCACTAAAATTCGTAGCATCAGTACCTTGCCTCGAAGTATGGGAGTACCTATTTTACACGAAAGAAAAATGAGATCATGATGAGATAATGCCACAGCTACATTGGCCATTGGTATGTTGTGGTATCAGTAAAGAGGATCTCCAATTATCGTCATTTACCAAACGAAACATGGTACATGCTGCATAGTATTATGCTGCTATTTTACGAATCCATTCATTCATCGCAAGCGTGATCCTAACCGACCTTTTCGTGCCGATCCATGATGTACTGATGCGTGACTTTACCACATATACATCACAGAAAACACATTGGTCAAAGAAGGAGCTATGCTACAAAATATTAGAACATTCTTATGCACATTTTTAAAATGCTTAAAGCTGCATTTAAATAAAAAATAATATAATGCAAGGAAAATTTTGTGTACTTTTACCAAACAGTGTTAAACCTACGTGATATAAGTACCTGATTTGTTAATTAAAATCCGGTACTTCTTAAAGGCAGGGAAATAGCTTGCTGTTGTATAATAACTTTTAAATTTATTGCGTAATTTTGTAAATTTGGTTGATAAATGAATAATTTCGTTGACGTAAATGAAGTTCGTAAATTACGGTTAAGTGTGTTTATTTATTAAAAACGTATCACGCATAATTACGACGTTGAATTTACGTAGCAATTTAGGTACAAGTTATTTTTCGGTATAATATTAAAATATTAAATTTTATTATTATTATATTTTAATCTTAAGTTATGGTTCAAAATAGGACGCCGTTATGGTAGTTTTCTTTATATTTAAGTTTATTAATAAATTAAATTTATGGTGACAGACGAACGTTGAAATTTTGGTCTTGAGCTTTTAATTTTTAAAGAACATTGTAGGAACGTCGCAGGAACGATCGCGCTGCTTTAGTGCAAATTGGCGGACTTTAATTGATTTCTAAATAATTTTCATTTTTTTAGCCTAAGCAGGTTTTCAGCAAACTAAAGACAAGGATTTGCTCAGGGGTTTTTCGAAAATACCGAACTCAAAGATTAGTACTAGGCACCAGTCAATTCTAAATAAGTCAGTCGTTAATAAACCACTTGCCTAGTATAATAAATATGGAAAAAATAATATGACTGCGAACAGTAGTGCATTTAAAAATAGCTGTTAATGTGATATTTATTGTGATACCCTAGCTGATAATAAACAGTAATACGGAATAAAAATTCCTTTAAAGCAGTTTTATTTTTAAATTGCAATATAAACAACTAGTGCGTTCTTTAAAAGGCCCATAATACTACAGAATAATAGGCTTAAGAACGGCTTTTTGTTGGTTAATATAATATATTGTGATATTAAGAAATATGATACTGATTTTGTAAAAAGAGAATCTATATCAATCTTTAATACAAATATCAAACATGATAGCGAAGTAATTGATACTAAGAAGCTTGTTAATCCTTGTTTGTCTTCACCGTTATTATATTACTTCTAATTGGCAGTAGATCGAAGGATGAATAACAAATCATATTTAATTTTGTGGCATTAACAGATAGTTATAAATCTATTATAATTAAGCCTGTGGGATATAGATAAGTTAATTAGTTTCTATTTTATATTAGTTTCGAGCATAGCCTTCGTTATAAATGCGATGATTAGCTGATTACTTTCAAGCTTTATGTTATGAAATTAAAGCTTTAAATGTTTAATATTATTGTTATGAGCAGCTTGCGGCAGTCAGCTGCTGAACATCCGTGTGTCCTAAGATGCTTAGCTCATCTTCGGCTCCATAATATACAGGGTTATTTTTCAAAGTGTAGCCAAATTTTAAACTTAAGTTCAAATATATAAATAATGAAATACCATTATTGCAGTTTTTGAAAATGAGAGTAAATAAGGCTTCTACTTTTATTTGAAATTATCCCAAATTGAATGTGATTTATGGGCTACAACGTTTTTGCCTACCGGTCGACCCTTACGAATGTGTGCGTGCGCAGTAAAATCAGTTAAAATAATGCATTACCACGCATTTTGAATTTAAAAGATAAAATGGACAGAATGTTTAAGATTTTTTTAATTAATTTTTCTTCACCTTTTGCCTATATTACTTGTTCTGAACCTTCTCTGCAAATTTGGCCGGTTATTGTAAAATAACCCTGTATATCTATTACCTACATTTTTCGCATCTAGGTATATCGCATGTGACATGGCCAAAGCCATTTCTCTCAATTCTCCGTTGCATTTCTTAATTTAAAATATTATCCATCATATATTTATGTAATATTGTAATATAAATAAGTTACAGCTAATATACGTCCTACTCTTAGGCACAGTCCTCTTCTCATTCTTGAGAGGGTTTTAGGGCAAGGAAGTGCCCACCGCGCTGCTCCAATGCGTGTTGACGGACTTCACATGTCTTTTGAATGTTTTTTTTTTTAATTTCTCAGACATGCAGGTTTCTTCATGATGTTTTCATTCAACACTGAACACGTGGTAAATCAGCACTTAAAATTACAATTAACAATTTTATTGGTGCTGGCGAAGATGGAACCCACATTACTCGCGTACTATGAAATTTACAGCGAGCGTTAAGCCCTTGAGCTACCACGGCTCTATAAAGCTCTAATACACAGTAAAATCCTTAATATGAGTAAGCCTTTATACTGTAACCTACCCACAAAACAAAGACTATTAGTTCTTTCAAAAGATATTACGTTTGTATCGGCATAAATACGTCCTCTCTGGGCTTGACACGGTCATGCTTCTCTAATATAATATGTATGTATGTATAATAATCTAGGGTCATTCTGTCGTGACCTGCAGTACTGTAAGGACCGAAAGACTCATAAGCTAAGTAACCTATTTATTTTGCTTTATACTATTTCTTTTAAATGTTAATGCAATATTGGGACCTGTGTTATTAATAATAATAAGTTGTTAGTATGATCTACTTTTTACATGTTTGTATTTTATTGTTTATCACCAAATAAATGCATTGTGTAAAAGTTCTCCTTGTAGTCTTCATACTTACTTCTGCCATCTATAAAGCATAGATATTTTTGCTGCTAACCCAGTAGTGTAACAAGTAAAATTTTATATTAACTTTTTTAATAAACCTCGTTTTTTTTAAATCATATTCTTGCATTGTCATCCGAATATGAGCTATATTCAAATTTCCAAGTTTCCAGCTCTTCGGGAAGTAGTTTAAAATCGATTACTAAATTCCACCCAGAACGACGACAGACAGACCATGGACGTATAAAAAAAGGCGGACTGAATTTCGCTATACAACTCAGCGAGGCACCCAAAACAAGTCAGCTCGCTTGTACGTACAAGGGGTCACGCACACATTCACACTAATAATAAGTCTAGCGCCCGCCATTACGCAATAAACGTCGTCCGCGAGAAGTAGTTGTCGTAAGTAAAAACAAAAATCAATATGCCGTCTTGCGTCGTTAAATTTTGTAAAAATCATAGTGGTTTTATCAAAAAGTAATTATAATCACTTATTTGAGAATTTTATGTCTTAAATTAAAATGCTATTTTTGGAACACAAAACATTAGTCACGTGATCAGTGTTGTTAATTATTTATAGGGAAAATTAACCGAAATTTGGGAAGTTGCTATTTTTACCCACGTTGGCACAGATACGGTACATATGTTTGCCCAAGAACCTCTTAAGGTTGTTTTATGTGCACTTTTTTGTTAAGATTTTCCTGAAAAATTACCCGATCGATTATATTGCAGTTTTATGCATTTTTGGCCATAGTCTATTATGTTGCGCTGTAATCGCGATTTTTATTTTTTACTATGTTACCTTTTCTTGAAAATTGTATAATGTATTTTAAATGTGTTTTACGATCATAGTTCACCACAAAGTGCTGCAATCGTGATTTAAATATACAGGCCTTATCTATCAAAGTTTAAAATTATTACCAAGTAAAAATTGTTTAGTAAGGATTATTAGGGTATACTACTAAAGAGTACATGATTGATAATAACCCCTGAGAATGAGGTGATCGCTACCATGCTGTTTCTAAATGTTTTCATACTAATTCTAAAATAATATATTGTAAATTAGTTTTATTTAAAAAAATCCCGCTGGTTTCTTGATGGTCCTTCCCAGGATAGTAATTTTTTCCGAACCAGTGGTAAAGCTTAAATGACTTTCAATAAGTATTCTTGTAATCTGTATTGACTTAAAATTATTCTATTCTATTCTAATCATTTTTGGTTTTCCTACTAATGGTAAAAAAAAATTTAGCTCATCATCTTCTTCGGTAATTTCATATTAATGTTAAGACCTCTAGTTTTAAGATACCGTAATTAATTATCATCATCACGTCTTATATATTATTAACATTCATATTATGGTAACCATTTTTCGGTTCCCTAACAAAAATTCGAATACACACATGGTTTTTTGGTTACCTACTAATAATATTTTATTTAAAATTGTGATTTACATTCTATAAATACTAGGAACAAGCACAAGTTAGTTTTAGCAGTTACTCGACTCAAAAGAGTCAGTAATTCCTTCATGGGGCAATGTATACACTTTCACAACAAAGTCCCAGAAAATATGCAGGCCTAATCTATCAAAGTTTAAAATTTTTACCAAGTAAAAATTGTTTAGTAAGGATTATTAGGGTATACTACTAAAGAGTACATGATTGATAATAACCCCTGAGAATGAGGTGATAACTACCATGCTGTTTCTAAATTTTTTCATACTAATTCGAAAATTTTTTAGTTACCTATAATATGTTTATTTGTTATATATTTCGTTAATAAATATTTATAATATATTTCGTTCCAATAATATAATACAATTTTTGTATAATATAATGTTTGTAATAAAATTAATTTAAATCGAAATTGATTGAAATAGAATAATTCAATTTCAATCAAAATCGAAATCGTAAATTCTTAGATTTTTTAATCGTCAAATATGTTATTTATATTAGTTACGTAATAATAAATTAGTATTTCGTCAAAGTTATGTTATATTTTGATTGATTGTTTTATAAAAAAAAAATGGTGAAATTTTGTTTCACATGACAACCCTATATAACACGCAAACAAACTTGCACCGCCGCCATTTCAGTGCATCAGTCCTTTCTTAACAAAATTCTGTCCGCCTTATTTAAACGTCCATGAGACAGACAAACAGACAGATAAACAAGAAAGTGACTTGATAAAAACGTGGTAAAATATTTTGATTTAAGGGAATCATATCCTTTCCCAAACTGACTATTTAATTTAAGTAAATAGTTAACTGGATAAATTAGTTATATTCTAAAGCTTTTTCTTGTGACATGATGACCATTCACCACGCGGAAGCTAACCAGATTGATTTGTTCAGTGAGTTATTAACGAGTTCAAAAAGGTGACTTATTCATTTATACTTTGTTTAATTACTACACTTATGCCGGTAGTTGTTGGTAGCACTACGCTCGAAGTTGTCGTCAGGTATACCTCAAAACTTGAAAACGAGATTATACACCCTTCACTACTGACCGTATGAGGAACCTCAAAGTCGCTCAACAAGCTATGGAGAGAGCTATTCTCAGGTTGTTTCTGCATGATAGACTTAGAAATGAGAATATCCGCAGTAGAACCAGAGTAACGACATCGCCCAACAGATTAGTAAGCTGAAGTGGCAATGGGGCCGGCCAAGCTCAAAGAACCGACAACCGATGGGGAAGAAGGGTGGCAATCTTGTACCGGTAAGCGAAGTAAAGGGCGAACTCCCCACTAAATGGAGTGGCGACCTGATAAGAGATGCAGGAAGTCGATGGATGCAGGGGGCTCAGGACTGTGGTTTGTGGCATACCTTGGGGGAGGCATATGTTCAGCAGTGGAATTGTGAAGGGCTGCAGTGCTATTTTCCCGGATTCCTCATTTTCTAAACATGAATTCCAATCCAAGTAGGTATATAATTATTTAATTTAAATATTTTACTGCTGTAATTTAATAAAGCTAAGGCGCTTTATTTTCATTAACTAGACAAAACTACGTTTATACTGCCGTAATAAGGGTTCAAAAACATTCACCCGTAAATCCGACACTAAAATTGATATTACCTTTCGGATCCTAGCGTAGATTAGGGTTCTGAGCTATTTAGATATTTATTGCAAATTATAACCGATTCCCATGAGTTAAGGTATTATATTATATTGTTATATTTTTAACGGGTAAAGTTAATAGCAACACATTTAAAAAAGTCATTAATATAATTATCAATTACGAAAATATCTCAAAAAGATAGAATTTGGACGTGAACTAATTAGTTTTCGAATGATATGTAGTAAGAATATTGTTTACCCATATCATTTTTGCAACCCATCTTAGTCTACTGATACAGTTTAGGAAAGAGCAGTAATTAAAGATGGTAAAAATTACTTAGCCTATATCCACTTAATGAAATAAAATGATGTGTCTTACCTAGTTTGAAGAGCACTTCCGCCCTCCCTCAATTGCTTGCACTATCCCCGTCGCCGCTACTCCGAACACCACTACACCAGGAAAGATCACCGTCAATAATACGACACTTGTTTCGCCTCTACACGAAGCATCCTCAGGTGAAGTAGACTCTGTGGCGGCTGACCGCTTACCCGTTTTAGCGCGGATATATTCAAAGTAATTTTTACCATCTTTATTATAATCGATTTCGCAAAGTAACGCCTAATTCTATTAAAAAGCAGTATGACCAAGGCCAGAAATCATCGCTAGCACCTACATTTTCAGACGACACTTGCAGCATTGAATTTTCCGCGAGCTTGTTACTCGCTCATAATTCATACTTTCAATTAAAATGTTCAATTTTTCCTTTATAAAGAATTCATCTACGTCATCATCGTCATTACAACCCTTCACAAGTCCACTGCTGAACATAGGCCTCTCCATAAAATGCCACAAAGTACGGTATAAAGCTACTTGCATACATCGACACACTGCTTGTTTCATCAGGTCGTCACTCCATCTAGTGAGGTGCCGAACCACACTTCACTTATCGGTAGGAAGTTACCACTCGAGAACCTTTCTTCTCCATCGGTTGTCGGTTCTGCTATATGGCCAGATCATTGCTTCTGCAGTGTATTACTAGCGTATTACTCCTGTTCTTCTGCTAATATCCTCGTTACGTTTTTTATTAGGAAACCATTTAATCATGAGAAAAACTTGGGGTATTTAATATAATAGACCTCTCCATCTAACACGACTGGTAGAAAAAATATACAAAAATAAATATAATACCTATAATTGTTTTATTATAATATTCTTACCCTTTATTGAACAGCATATTACTTTTAATGGAAACAAAGTATCATAGCTTACGCATTTGTAATATCAAGTTTAGAATCTAGTTTTATCTTTACACAAAATTTAAAAGAAAAATCATATGCAGTCATCATTACAGTCCTTCACAAGTCCACTGCTGAACATAGGCCTCCCCCAAGAAATGCCACAAAGCACGGTCCTGAGCCACCTGCATCTATCGACTTCCTGAATGTCTTAACAGGTCGTCGCTTCATCTAGTGGGGGACGCCCTACACTTCGTCCGCCGGTACGAGGCCGTCACTCCAAAACCTTTTTTCCCATCGGTTGTCGGTTCTTCGAGCTATATGGCCTGCCCATTGACACTTCAGGTTACTAATCCATTGGGCTATGTCGGTCACTCTAGTTCTACTGCGGATATCCTTATTTCGAAGTCTATCACGTAGAGAAACCCTGAGCATAGCCCTCTCCATAGCTCGCTGAGCGACCTTGAGCTTCCTCATACGGCCAGCAGTGAAGGACCACGTCTCAGTTCCATAGGTCATCACTGGCAACACACACTGGTTGTACAGTTTTGTTTTCAAGTTTTGAGGTATACCTGACGAGAAGATGTGCCGTAATTTCCCGAACACTGCCCAGCCGAGTTGAATCCGTCGATTGACCTCTCGGTCGAAGTTGTCCCAGGTAAGCATACTTCCCGTGTGGAGTTGCCAGAGCTCCCATCGGGCGCGTCCCCAGGTGGTGGATAGGGGAACGCCACTCAGATATGGGTGGTAGCGGGAAACCGTCCCGGACCAAAACTGGCTGGGTGAGGGCTTGTTTGGATAATGGAGGGCCTACTAGTTGCTTCCTGTATCCTCTCCGTTGAGAGGAACAGAGAATGTGACATACGCGGTGAGGTGCCAGGTGCACTCGGCTTTTGCCAACGCCGGGCAACCCGTAATCGTGGGATTTTCAGTGACCACACCCTGTAAAAAAGGAAAACGAATGGGCTCAGTGTTCCCTCACCCGATCTCTGGGCAGGCATGGGAAGAACCCGTATCGACTCTGCCACCGTTCGAACCTCGGAATCCCTCTGGCGTGTCGTGGATCACGTCTCGCGGCGCCTAAGGGGCCGAGGGCTCTTGGCTTAACCGCCTGGAGTCGCGAGGATGATAACCTCTTTAAAAAATCACCCGAAGCTCAAGCGTGGCACGCCGTGAGGAGCTGCATGGCTGATGGGTAAATGTTCAGTCGTTAGCGTTGCCCCCGTCGGAGTACCGGCCGACAGCCTTGACGGGTTACGCATAGGCTTATCCGGGTAAAGGAGGCGCTGCTCGGATGGACTGTTATTTCCTCCACACTCGTGGGATAAAAATGGAAAGAGATAAATACTTAAAAACAGTAGAGGTCGAAAAGCAGGCTGGATCGGATACTGGAAGCGGTGGAAATCGGTCGCGTGGGACGTCTTCCGCTAGCCGTCTGCCGACTTCGAGGAGGGGTCGGCAGGCATCGAGAGGGGCGAGTGCTTCGCAGCCGCGGAGGGATAAGCACGGACGGTTCGTGTGCTCCAATACCTCGGCGGCTAGTGAAGCAGAGAGTGACATGGGGTTCACTACGGAGGACCCTGGCGATGGCGGTGAAAGCTGTGCCTCGCTAGCTCAAAGGCGGAGCTCAACGCCGCCAAGAGGGAGCAGCGCAAAGCCGTCGCGGCCGACGAAGTATCGGAAATGGCCCGACGCGCTCGCGAGCGACGAGCTGCTCTTGCAGCGGAAGGGGGAGAGCCATCTGCGGTGGCCTTGAGCCAGCTGGCTCTGGATGGGGTGGACTTAGTCCTGAAGGTTGCCACCAAGTCCAGCAGCCTGAAGGGAACGTTAACCCGTGGCTTAAAGAAGGCTGCCGCGGATATCAGGGAGGCAGTTGGCATCCTCCTCTGACGAGGTCGCAAAATTGCAGGAGGAAAACAGCCGCCTCAGAAATGACCTGGAGGACCTCCGGCGGCAAGTCGCTGCGCTAAGCGAGCAGCAGCAGTGACGCACGTCCACCGATGCCACACCTGTAGTGGCCCCGACTCCCGCACCGCGACCGGCAAGCCCTCGTACCGACGAAGAGGTCGAGCGCATTGTCCGGCTCTGCATGCTCCAGTGCGGGAGCATGGTTAACGCTCGGCTGGAGGCAATTTCCCGGCGTCTCCCGGCGGAAATCCTCCGTCCGCCTTTAGCGGCTGACACGCGGAGGACTGAGGAGCCGCCGAGACTTGCGCCTCAAAAGGGGAAGCCCGCGGAGGGTAACAAAAAGTCCACGGAGGGAGCTCATCCGAGCGACCAGCCCACGACTGCCGGGTCTAAGGGTGAGACCAAGGCGAAAGTCGTGGGCCGCAAGAAGGCCCGCAAAGCCGCCAAGAAGGCCACAGCAGCTGCATGCGCCCCAGGTCCAAGGCCAAAGACGGCTTCTAAGCCTGCGCGGCGGACTGCCAAAGGAGGTCGCAAGAAACCGGCTGTGCATGTTCCGCGGTCCAATGCTGTGACGCTAACGTTGCAGCCCGGAGCTGTGGAGCGTGGCGTGACTTACCAGTCGGTCATCGCCGAGGCCAAGGCCAAGATCAAATTATCAGATCTTGGCCTTCAGTCCGTCACCCTCAAGCAGGCTGCCACGGGTGCGCGGGTGGCTGGTACTGTGAGCGGCAGTGCCGAAAAGGCGGACGCACTGGCCGCCAAGATGAGGGAGGTCCTCAACCCTGAGGACGTCCGGGTCTCCAGACCAATGAAAACCGCAGAGGTGCGGATTGCTGGCCTGGACGACTCCGTGACCTATGAGGAGGTGGTGGCAGGCGTTGCCAGAAGCGGAGAGTGTCCGCCGGACAAGGTGCGGGCTGGCGATACGCACCGACGCCACCGGACTCGGCGCGTTCTGGCTTCGGTGCCCTGTAGCGTCGGCGAAGAAGATCGCCGATAGCGGCAGATTGCTGGTAGGCTAGGTGGCGGCAAGGACCAAGCTACTACAGCCCCGGGCTTTGCGGTGCTTCTGGTGCCTGGAAAAAGGGCACGTCCGGGCGAAGTGCACTGCCGAGGTTGACCGTAGTGACCTCTGTTATCGCTGCGGCCAGCCTGGCCACAAGGCGGCCCTGTGCACCGCAGCGCTTAACTGCAGCCTTTGTTCTGCTGCGGGAAGGCCAGCGGAGCACAGAGTAGGCGGAGGGGCCTGTGGGGCGCCTGCCAGCAAGGCCAAAAAGAAAAAGGAAAAGAAGAGGAGCACTAAGCCTGCCGGGTTAACCTCGCTGCCCCCGCAGGCTAGCAGCTCCGCGGCCGACTCCCGGCCCAAGACCGGTGCCGAGGGAATGAAATGTCAGTAAGGGCACAATTCCATTTTCTCCAGGGCAACATCAACCACTGTGCCAGAGCTCAGGATCTCCTACTCCAGAGCAATGCAGAGTGGTCGATTCACGTGGCTGTGGTCGCCGAACCGTACTTCATTCCCGCCCGTGACAAATGGTTGGGATGCGCTGACGGTTTGGTGGCCATTGTTGGCGAGACTCTGATCGACCCGTCTCGGGGACGCAGCTGGGTTGCTGCGGTCTCGGGCGGCCTCGTTATTATAGGGGCGTATTTCATCCCCAACAAGAGTCTCGCTGACTTTGAGGGTTTCCTTGTCGAGTTGTCCTCGTCCCGTTCTGGTGCTCGGAGATCTCAACGCCAAGTCATCGGCGTGGGGATCTCCGGTCACTGACCCTCGGGGCGAGGTGCTAGAAGAGTGGACGGTGACGACTGGTCTGGTCGTCCTGAATCGGGGTTCGGAATACACGTGCGTGCGGCAGCGGGGCGGGTCGATAGTGGACGTCTCGCTCGCTAGCCCCTCTGTCGCCAGCCGAGTCCGCAACTGGCGTGTCGCCGTAGAGGTGGAGACGCTGTCGGACCATCGGTATATCCGGTTCGACGTCTCTGCCCAGTCCGCGAGCGGCCGCCATCCAACAACCCCGATTAACGACGGCCCGCGTTGGGCGCTTAATCGCATCGACAGAGAACTACTCGAGGAAGCTGCCTTAGTCCAGTCCTGGATCTGGGAGTCGATGACGGACGGCTCCGTCGACGTCGAAGCGGTGGCGCTATGGTTTCGCGGGGCGATGACGCAGATCTGCGACGCGGCCATGCCCCGTGTCCGCCAACGGTCCGCAAAGCACCAGGTGTACTGGTGGACCGCCGAGATCGCGCAATTGAGCATAGCTTGCGTTGCGGCTCGTCGCCGGTACACCCGATACTGGAGGCGGCGTCGACGGGATTCCGCCGAGGAGGACGCACTGTATGAGGTGTACCGTGCGTCTAAGGATACTCTGTGGCTGGCCATCGGCGACTCAAAGTCACGTGCCAGGGAGGAGCTGCTGGGGTCCCTAGATCGGGATCCGTAGGGGCGCCCCTACCGTTGGGTACGGGGCAAGTTGCGTCCCTGGGGGCCTCCACTAACACAAAGCATGCAACCCCAGTTGCTAGAGGCGGTGGTATCGGCTCTCTTCCCTGAACAAGTGGGACGAGTTCCCCCGGCGATGGCTTCGCCCTCAGCCACAGACTCTCCAGAAGAGGAGAGCACCGATGTCCCCGAGGTGACGCAAGCAGAGACGAGAGCGGCCGTGTCGCAACTCCGGGCTAAGAACACAGCGCCCGGACCCGACGGAGTTCCTGGTCGAGCTCTCGTCCTGGCTCCGAAGGAGCTAGAGCCCCAGCTGAGGGGCCTCTTCACGGCATGTCTCGAGCAGGGTCAGCTTCCCAGTGTGTGGAAGGAGGGGAGGCTGGTCCTGCTCAGGAAGGAGGGGCGCCCCGCGGACTCACCGTCCGCGTACCGGCCCATAGTGCTGCTCGACGAGGCGGGCAAACTTTTTGAGCGTATCATCGCAGATCGCCTCGTCAGTCACTTGTGCAGAGAGGGGCCGGACCTGGACAAGAACCAATTTGGTTTTCGTCGCGGGCGCTCTACCATAGACGCTATTACGCGCGTGAGGGCCCTGGCGGAGGAGACAGTATCCCGGGGTGGGGTAGTGCTGGCGGTGTCTTTAGACATCTCCAACGCCTTCAACACCCTACCCTGGAGTTGTATTCGGGAGGCGCTGAATTACCATCGCGTGCCTCCCTACCTCCGCCGCACAATAGGGGCTTACCTTGAGGAGAGATGCGTTACGTATTGGGGACGTGACGGCGCTGGTCGGCGCGTCATGTCGTGCGGTGTTCCGCAGGGATCGGTCTTGGGACCGCTCCTGTGGAACATCGGCTACGACTGTGTGCTGAGAGGTGAACTCCCGTCGGGCGCCGACTTGACGTGAGATGCGGAGGACACGCTTTTCACTGCCCGGGGGAGCTCGCACAGGGCGGCAGCGTTGGTTGCCACGGCTGCGGTGTCACAAGTGGTGAACCGCATCCGGCGCCTGGGCCTGGAGATAGCCCTAAACAAGTCGGAGGCCATCGTGTTCCATGGCCCTCGACGCGTGCCGCCTCCGGGATCACACATCGTGGTCAGCGGGGCCCGGATAGCTGTCGAGTCCACCATGAAGTATCTGGGATTGGTGCTCGACAGCCGATGGGAATTCGGACCCTACTTCCGGCGGCTGGCGCCCAAGCTGATGGGTGCAGCGGGCGCGCTTTCAACGTTGGTTCCCAACTTGGGGGGCCCGAGCGCCGCCTGTAGGCGGTTGTACGTGGGAATCGTGCGGTCCATGGCCCTGTATGGGGCCCCTGTGTGGGCGATGGACATGACGGCCCACACTCTCGCCATTTTGCGTAAACCGCAAAGGGCAATGTCGTCCGCGGGTATCGAACGATTTCCTACGAGGCGGCTTGCGTCCTGACCGGATCCCCGCCCTGGGACCTAGAGGCGAAAGTACTCGCGTCATTATATCGATGGCGCGAGGAAGAGCAACATTTCCCTGAATTCGCTTATCATTTAAATATAAAAAGTTTAAATTTAGCTAAATTAAATATCTGACCTCAATAGTCTCTCTAAACGGTTGATTAGAAAATTAGGCAAGACCAAGATAATATTTAGTGTTCATTTCATATCTATATGCATATCAAGCGACGTAACTCCTTGAAACGAAATGTATGTGACACCGTAATATAATAAAATAATGGTGAAATATTTAAGGGAACTATTTCACCATTATTTTATTATATTTAGAAATAAACAGTGATGCATTGCTTAATTACTTAAAAATGATTATTACTATAAACCATTCAATTATTTTCGAATATAATGTTTGTTTAGCAATGGACTTGATGTAATAGGTTGCAATGTTAAGAATTATGACAATGGTGATGTAATATTTATAATCATCAAATTAAATTAAATATACCATCGTTTAGTTTCTTCTACCAACTCATCATTCAATTTGTGTTTTAACAAATAAAAGCATTGGCTTTTTTTTTCATTATTTATAACGAATAAGTACACCTCGCATCTTAGCTCTTTCGTTCTATTTACAATTGAAACCTCTAAAATCCTCCACCCTTTCTTACTTTAACCATTTTAAATTTTCTCTAATGTCAACTAAATAACAAATTCAAGTTATTTTCCGTTCGCCGTGTTATTATGTTATATCAAATTGAAAATTATGGTAAAAATCTTATTACATATCCCCGTTATAATAAGTTATCTAAATTTATTAACGGTCATTAACTTTTGTGATAAAATAGGGCAAATACGAAAACATTTTAACGGAATACGGGAATCGCCCTAAATATCTTGAAAATTATATAAATATGTAATTAAGTTTTGCGATTTCTTGTTTTATGAATATTTTTTAAATCTCATAAATTGTGAAATTCTAACGGCTGTTTGCCGAGGCTTTGTAGGAGGAAAAAAAGACATGTATGATGAAATCATTTTTTTAACTTTCGATGTACAGTGAAGTCTTGGTCACGTTATCTTGTTTCCCACCGTTTTTATCGTATACATGTTACTTTAGAAACAAGACGTCGCAATCTAATATTGGCTGATATTAATATCCTCCTAGCTAGTTTTTTACATGAGGGTACCTTTCAATTCAACAAACAAATGTTTTGAAACACAACGCAAAATATGCATATAATTCTGAAAATATTATAAAGCAAATACAAATATAGATATAAGCACTTGACTAGCTTAATGTGTAAGAATTTGCTGTAGTTTAGAGAAAAAATCTTAATCTAAACACCTATTATCTTTGGATGCCTATTGGCTAAAATTCGTACCCAGAATCTGTACCCCTGCTATTTTTTAAGTATCCAACTATTACTGATGCCAAGCAAAATAGACCCGAGAGGTGCAACAGATGCTGCTTGTGTTGATCAGTCTGCACAGGTTTCCAACAAAAGTTTTGCTTCAGTTTTGTAATTTTATTCTAGAATATGCTTTGATTACTTTTGGGTCCTATTCCTTTTCTTTAAAAAATATGAATAAAAGAGGAAAAGAAAAATACTCAGAAATTTCTTTCGCCGTAAATGAGTTTTTTTTCCGGACAGAGGAACCTGATTTTGAAATGGTAGTCGGTTAAAAACATTGACGTTTGACAAACGAAATCTTATTTATTTTAATTTTCATTTCATGATCATTTAAAGCAAGTGCTTTGATGACGCCATTCCAATATCTATTAAATTTACTATCCTGATTTTTTTTCTACAACACCAACATCCTATCCATGAAAGATCCTTAAAGAAAGTAAACATAATACTTATCTTCACGCACAGTCCCTGACGGGTAGCCAGAGAGAACAGATCGCCAAGTGTCACGATCCTTACATACCTCTTTCGCTTCTTTCAGATTCATAATCTTCTTCATACATGCACGTCTAGGTATCCGAGTACCTTGACTCTTGTTGGTACCGACTTTGTTATATGGCAGCGAAACCTGGGTATGCCAGAAGAAGCATAAAAGTAAGTTGAATGCAGTGGAGATGCGATCTCTTCGTAAAATGTGCGGCGTTACCATGGCCGACCGAAAGCGAAACGAAGAGATTCGCAATATGGCAGGTTTGAAAGATGACCTTATCACAAAAATTAATAAGGGCGTGCTTCGATGGTTTGGGCACGTTGAGCGAAAGTAAACATAATTAAAACAATAAAAACGTAAAATTCATTCTTTTATTCAGCTAACCAATTTCATTTTAATACAAAATAAATAAACAGAAACGGAATTATTTTTATTCAATATAGATTATAAATAATACTTATTGAAAGTCACTCTTTTGTTTAATTACCACTGGTTCGAAAAAAAAAACATCTGTCCTGAGAAGAACCAATAAGAAACCCAGCGGGACTTTTTTTTTTAAATAACAGCTTACAATCATGTATGTTACACAATTAACAACATAAAACAAATTAGAAATAGCTTAGTAGCGATCAGCTCATTCCCAGGGGTTATTATCATCCATAAATTCCTTAATATTAAAATAACTCCTTTTTATACAAACTTAGTTTAATAAAGTTTTAGAACTTTGAGCAAGTCAAATTTTGTATATTTTCTGGGATTTCGTTGTAAAAGCGTATACATCGCCCCAAAATGAATTACTGACTCGATGGAGTCGAGTAACTAGTACTACTAGCTTGTGTCTGTTCCTAGTATTTACAGAATGAATATCAATTATTTTTGTAAAACTACTTTTATTTTTGTGTACGTACATTACATTTTTATAAATGTATTGAGAGGCCAAAGTTAATATATTAATTTCCAGCATCGCAGCGACTCTTTAGGCTTTAATCATAAATTGCTCTTATGGCCCTCTTCTGTAAAACAAATATAATTTCAGTGTCACCCACGTGTCTCCACAGCAAAATACCATACGATGTTATGCTATGGAAATAGCTAAAGTAGACTAGTCTAGCTGTTTCACCACTGGTAAGATTTCTAATATTTTTTTCATTCATATATGGAGGCTCCATTGAAGCTTCGCGTCTAGTGTGATTCCAAGAAAAATGGTGGTATCGACAAGACTCAGTTCCTCCCCATTTAAAATTACATTATTATTAAATTTTTTGATATTTGGAGTCATGAATTTCATACATTTCGTTTTAGTGCCATTTAAATGCAAATTATTAACATTGAACCAATTTATCAATTAAGATATAGCATTATTTACTTCGTCATATTTTAGTAATTGTCATTTTAATTTGAAAATTAAAAAAGTGTAATATAAAACTAGTTTTACGGATTTTATCGACATGACCAAAAAGGACATTCGAGGAAGCGCTAAGATCTTAAATCAGGCAAGCAAAAAGTTGTTAATAACGGTATTCAGCAAAAACGTACCGATCTATGTTTCGTTAACAAAACCATAGACAAATCATCCAGTGATTTAAAGACAGTTTTATCGACATTTGATTATAAGAATTGAATGGAAACTTTAGATTAACGTGAGACAACTAAATACAGTGAATGCAAAAATAAACATACAGATAAATACCAAAAACTAACAACCAAATCAAATGTCCAACATCAATGTCAACGTAAAAAAGGAACGCAACCATTGACAATAGACGCGAGTAATAAACAACGCTCGGTCTATAACCTGTCAAAACAATATCTGGACGACGCGACAGTAAAAGTTTTGGCCAAAGGTATGAATTTCGCAATAACACCGCGAAAAATCCCGTATGAAGACATTATCTGTAGTGTTGAGGACTGTCTGTATAAAAATAATATTGGTAATGAAGATTTAGAGGCCATACGTCAAGACCTTTGTCTATGTTACGTCGAAGCTCAGCGCCGAAATTAAATCTTCCCAAAGATGAATTTATTGTAGTGGAAAACTTACGCAACAGACCAGATCTCACGATTCTCCGCTCAGATAAAGGTAATGCTACGGTTATAATGGATACGTCGGATTACAATTTTAAAATACAACAACGTTTATCGGATGAAAATACGTACAGAAAGGTCAAAACAGACCCTGCAACTAATGCGCTAAAACAACTAGCGATCTAATTAATAAATACTCCAAGAAATTGAATCTAGACGTTAATTCGATAATACCTGCGTATGCCAAACCACCGAAGTTGTATGGGTAATCAAAAATACACAAACCGAAAGCTCCATTACGTCCAATAGTGAGTCAGATCGATTCGCCAACTTAAAGATTGGCTCAACACATAGCAAAAATACTATCACCACTCAGAGGACACACAAGAGCACACACTAAGGATTCATACCATTTTGTGAGATAAAAGACCTATGTCTTACTGACAATGAAACCATGGGCAGTTTTGATGTTCAGTCTCTATTTACATGCCTACCTGTTGAAGACTGCATCTCAATTGTAACTAGGAAACTAGAGGAAAACAACATGCCAGCAGAATATGCAGTATTACTCAGACATTGCCTTGCATCTGCGATGGGCTCACCGGTATCTCCCATTGTCACCGATATATTCATGAAGGCTTTGAGAAGAAAGCCCTGCTTACTGCACCTGTAACTCCAAGGTTCTACAAGCGGTACGTAGACGATACGTTCACAATTTTACCATCAGACAAAGTAACTGCATTTTTAGAACATATTAATTCCATAAACTCTAAAATTCAATTTACTATGGAGTTAGAGGCAAATAATTCTTTAGCTTTCCTAGATGTGTTAGTCATCCGAAATACTAACAACAACATAGCTCACACTGTGTATACAAAAAGACCCATTCGAACCGATATTTAAACGGTGAATCCCACCATCATCCTTCATAGTTTGCTACCGTGGGCAAATCTTTGTTACAGAGAGCAAGAGGGATCTGTGACAGCAAACACCTGGCCGCCGAGCATCAGCACGTCAAGCAGGTTCTGCACGACAACAAGCTTCGGGTCCCGCACCTACGTCACAGTGACCGAGTGAAGCCGGCCACGGTCGAGCGCGTGCCTGCTGTACTACCATATGTCAGAGGTGTCACAGACAAGATTGGCTACATCTTCAAGCGAGCTTCTATTAGATCATTCTTCAAGCCGAAGAAGATTAGTCAGTTCTTACCATCCGTCAAGTGTAATATCCCTCTACAAGATGCAGGAGTGTACAAGCTTAATTGTGAATGTGGTCTCTCATATAGGGCAAACAAAACGATCTATCAAAACCCGCGTAAAAGAACACATAGCTGACGTGAAACACCAACGTTCCGGGAAGTATGCAGTTTGTGATCATATCCTAGACGGCCCCCGTTATTGCATTAGATTTGATAAACCACAAATTCTCGCGAAAGAACATCGATTCCTGCCAAGGATGATACGCGAGGCTATTGAAATTAAAAAACATCCTAATTTCAGTAGAAAGGGAAGGTGGGTACTACCACCTTCTTGGGATCCTGTAATTAATAAAATTAAAACTAAACCCAAGTATACCACTGCAAGACTTCAAGACACAGTAAGTTCATTCTGCGTAGATCGGACCAAAACTAATAATTAAAAAAGCTGAAGGTACTCCGGGTTAACTCTGACATTGAGACGTCAATGACCTCAATCCCCCTTGACTGTGGGTGCTGTAAAGCACCCGAAACGTCGGGAATATAAAATAAGTTAATATACGCAATAAATTCCGTAAAACTAATTTTATTTAAAGAAGTGTCATCAGCAAATTATACTATATCATGGTTATCCCCTACTATGTAAGGTAAGTCATTAATGTATAAAAGAAACTGAAAGGGGCCGAGAATTGAGCCTGGAGCACGCCCATTTGTACCATCGACCCGGAAGAGCTCATACTGTTAATGACAACTTTTTGCGTTCTGTTACTTAAATATGAAATAATTAATTTAAGAGCATCACTTCTTACACCGTAGTGTTGAAGTTTCCTGAATAATGTTTCATGGTTAACACAATCGAAGGCCTTGGATAGATCACAGAATATACCCAAAGCATCCTGTGAATTCTTCCATGCATTAAAGATATATTTAGTCAGCTCAACACCGGAATCAGTTGTCGAGCGACCCCTTGTGAAAATAATTATCAATTATCAAAGGTAAAAAATTATGTTACCGTTTCAACAAAAATATTGTTGAACAGTTAATATATTCCTATAATAAGTTGTAGTAAATAATGAGCAATACGATGACTAGAAATGTTAAAATAAATATTTAACAAAACGCATTTTGAACAGCTGTTAAAAATACGCTTCGATACATATGATGTATGAAATTTCTAGCAACCTTTCAAATATGCGACATATCTTGTTTCTAACAACCACAAAGATTTCAGGATTGATGTTAATTAAAATATCATTATTGTTTGTGACTTTAGAGTAGGTTTATTAAACGTACGTGCTTCATTATCTGAACCATTTTTCGTTCGGATTCTTAAATCGTTAATCATATAATTTATAGCTCCATACGTATGTTAATCTAAAAAGTAGTGTCTACAGCGTAGTTAATTCGGCTCGTTTACATAATATTAAAAAATACTATTTAAAAATAGGTACCGCTTTAACGTCTTTAATTTTAATCGTTCTAAACAAGTGTTTGACTACTATTCCAACTGATGGTAAGCGGTGAAGCACCCGAAGCTGAATAAACGAATTCCAGCAAGATCGGTTACATATTTTTTTGAGGTTATATTTAAGATTATTTCATCAAAAACGATGTGAAATGCCACGCATTATTTATATGAAATATTGAGATTATCTTGTTATACGTAATAATAATAATATAACAGAAGGCTTTAATATTATAACTAAATCGCCTATGAATAAAACTAAAAATTGTAAACAAGACGATGGATGCAGATGGTTTAGGGCCGTGCTTAGTGCTATTCCTTGGAGTAAGCCTGTGTTCAGCAGTAAACTTGGGCTGTAATAATAATGATGATGATGATGATGATCGAACAAGAAAAAATAATAATCAAAACTATTAACAGTAATTATTAAGGAACAATCTGTCTCTGTTATTTAGTTTTTTATTAATGTTTTCGAATGTTATCGAAAAGCATAAAAAATTTAAATTATTATATATTCGATCCATAGGAAGTTTTGTGCAATATTCTTAAAACCAGATCCAGATTGAAGACGGTTTGTAAATTAAAAAACGTTATGTTTTGTTGATTGCCTCGTTGGTCTAGTGGTCATAATGGTTCAAATCCCGGTCAGGTCAAAATAAGTTATAGGGTTTTTCTGACAAGCAGTTCGCAGTCAGGAAGTGGGCGGTGTTTCACCCTTGCGCCACGGAAAGCACGTGAATGAACTCTCTCCTCAAGTACTATAATCCTATCCTTCGCAGATGACTAGTCTCCGTGGAGACTGACCACCATCACCGAATTACATGAAAGGGGACTATGAATGAATAAAAACATAAATTATGATATATTTTTATCACATAACTATTATTATGTTTATATTCATTCTACAGCTCCGTAGGGTGATAATACTACCAAACGATCACATTTTGTAGTGGATTGCATGGCTGATGACGTAATCACACAAACAGGCATACATAATGATTATAATCTTATTTTAAAAAGTTACCTGCGCTGTGTAGGTTATACTTTTATTTGCTGTTATTTGACGTATTTGTTAATAACCAAAATGAATAAAAACTTATTTCGCTAAAAGGTAAACGTAAAATATTTCGTACTACTCAAATAAAATGTGTATATAAATATATACATTCATCAAAGACTACGTGACGCTCCTTTGAATGTACTCTGAAATAATTTGCTGGCAATATAAAGGAGATTGCTTTCAAGTTTAATGTATTTAGTTTTGTACACAGAACTTATTGGAACTTTTATTATTTTATTAGTGAACCGTTTTGGATTACAAAATGAATATTCAAAATAAATAAAGGCACACAACACTTTTTTACCCACTTGAATGCAGACTGACATAGAAGGAAAATATTTAATGCTTGATGTTAGAACAACGTCTTAATGCGGCTCATTGAAATAAAATCGAACTTTTAAACATGGCATTAATTTGTTGTTACACAAAGCGCAAAATTAACACTTATGGTGTGATTTAGTTATTTTTCACCGCAAATTCTTAATATTTTTTTTTAATTCTTGGTACGGGTCTCAGCCGTTGTAACATTTGTATTTGTAAGATTGGTCTTAAAACTTTAGTTACTTAGTTATTACTAACTAATTAAAGCTCCCCGTGTAGTGGCGGGTAAGAATACCCACTACCCCATATCTTCCCGTGGGTGTCGTAAGAGGCGACAAAGGGAAACTGATACAGAAGATGGGCAGCAGCATCTTTCTGATAAAGCCAAAACAATAAAAACGGCGGTTGCCAACCCGCTCGCCAAGCGTAACTATGGCAATACCCCCATGAGCGACGACAATGAACGGCCCCAGTCCCCGGCGGCCCCCGCATTCCTGGCTACGGCGGGCAGGGGTGCTAAGAATCTCCGGTGGAGGTTCGGTTACCACCCACGACGACTCGACCTGGCAAATATAACGCACGCACCTGAGGACTGACGAGAAGATCCTGAGCTGGAAGAAGAGATAGATAAGTTACGCTGGAATATAATAGGACTATCCGAGGTCCGAAGAGAGAGGACACGGTAATCCTCGAATCCGGCAACTTATTCTATCACCGGGAGGGCGACCATCTGTCCCAAGGAGGTGTCGGATTTATCGTCCACAAGTCTCTCGTTAACAACGTTAAAGATCGAGTGTGTCGACGAGGGTTCCGTACCTTATACTCAGAATCACCAAACGGTATTCGCTGAAGGTCATACAGGTTTACGCACCAACCTCGGCACACCCCGATGAGGAGGTGGAGGAAATGTATGAGGATATCTCTAGAGCCATGCATTCCTCCAAAACCCACTATACGGTGTTAATTGAGACTTCAACGCAAAACTAGGCACAAGAGAGAGCGGTGAGCTGAAAGTAGGAAATTCGGAATAGGGCAACGGAACCCATAACCAGCAGCTGGCCGACTTTATGGAGAAAAGGGACTCTTTATGATGAACTCTTTTCCAAAAGCGGCCCCACAGAAAGTGGACCTGGTCGAGCCCCGACGGTTCGACAAAAATGATTGACTTCATTATGACGACCAGACGACAACTGTTCAGTGATGTCTCAGTGATCGCGAGGTTAAACTGGCAGCGATCACCGAATGGTGAGAGGCACACTGAACCTAAACGTTAAGTTGGAGAGGTCACGTCTAATGAAGTCAACGCTCCGTCCCCTCGTGCTCTAATCCAAAGTCCCGAAAACTTTCAGCTCGAGTTACAAAATCGTTTTCAGTGCCTAGAAGTTTGCAATGAAGTGGACGATATGAATGACAAGCTTGTGAAACTGTCCATGCGGTCGGAGCTAAGTTCTGTAAGACCCGTCGCAGAAGAACACAAAACTCTCCGATCACACTCTTAATCTCATGGTTGTTAGACGGGAGATGAAGCTGCAGTCTTCAGCAGATTTGACAGCATACAGGCAACTAAACAGACAGATGATCTCAAATGCATGCGGGGACTTGGTGCAACTTCAATACAGCTGTAAGAAGCGATCGAGCGGAACCAGGGCTCCAAAGTCTTTGCCAGATCTGTCTGCCAGAAAGAAGCCAACTGTCGAAGCTGAAGACCGATTGTGGCAGCATCGTTTCCGGGACACCTGAAATTTTGAGTGAGATTGAGAGGTTCTATGGGCAGCTGTACACGTCATCGTTGGAGCCACACGCAAGTGTGAGTAACGATCCAAGAGCAAGTCTTATCCGACACTATTCCGATGATATCCGGACGTCAGTCTGAGCGAGATTAGAATGGCTCTCCAGCACCTTAAAACGGCAAGGCCCCAGGCGAGGATGGAATTACAGCGGAGCTTCTGAAAGCGGGTGGAAAACCGGTACTTGAAGTCCTTCAGAAGCTTTTAATTCCGTCCTCCATGGTGGCATTACACCGAGGCGTGGAGCAGAAGTGCGGTGGTCCTGTTCTTCAAGAAAGGCGACAACGCCTCTTGAAGAACTACAGACCGATTTCCTTCTGAGCCGCGCTGCCCACGCTGTTTTCGAGAGGATTACGAATCGTCTCGCATGCAGACTCGACGACTTCCAGCCTCCCGAACAAGGTTTCCGAAAGGTTTTAGCACCATAGACCACATATACCCTTCGGCAAATTGTACAGAAGACCGACGAGTACATCTGCCACTTTGCCCTACGTATGTGGACTATGAGAAAGCTTTGATTCCGTCGAAATTTGGCGGTGCTGCAGTCCTTCAGCGGTGCCAAGTGGACTGTCGGTATATCGAGGTGCTAAAGTGTTTGTACAGTAGGGCTACGATGGCTATCCGAGTACAGAACCAGAGTACGAAACCTATCCAACTGCAGAGAGTGTAAGACAGGGTGACGTAATATCCCGAAACTCTTCACCGCTGCATTGGAAGACGTTTTCAAGCTACTGGACTGGAAAGGATACGGTATTAACATCAATGGCGAGTACATCACTCACCTTCGATTTGCCGACGATATAGTCCTATGGCAGAATCGCTGGAGGACCTAACACTATGCTCAATGACCTCAATAGTGTCTCCCAACGGATAGGTCTCAAGATGAACATGGACAAAACAAAATCATGTTTAATGTCCATGTCACACCTATGCCGGTAGTTGTTGGGAGCACTAAGCTCAAAGATGTTGACGAATATGTTTACCTGGGACAAATAGTCCGACTAGGTAAGTCCAACTCCACCGAGAGGTCAATCGACGGATTCAACTCGGCTGGGCAGCGTTCGGGAGATTATGACCCATCTTCTCGTCAGGCATACCTCAAACCCTCAAAACTAAATTGTTTAACCAGTGCGTGTTGCCAGTGATGACATACGGAACTGAGACGTGGTCCTTCACTGCTGGCCGTATGAGGAAGCTCAAGGTCGCTCAGCGAGCTATGGAGGGCTATGCTCGGGGTTTCTGCGTGATAAACTTAGAAATGAGGATATCCGCAGTAGAACCAGAGTAACCGACATAGCCCAAAGGATTAGTAAGCTGAAGTGGCAATGTGCCGGCCATATAGCTCGAAGAACCGACAACCGATGGGGAAGAAAGGTTCTCGAGTGGCAGCCTCGTACCGGCAGGCGAAGTGTAGGGCGACCCCCCACTAGATGGAGTGACGACCTGGTAAGACATGCAGGAAGTCAATGGATGCAGGTGGCTCGGGACCGTGCTTTGTGGCATTCCGTGGGGGAGGCCTATGTTCAGCAGTGGACTTGTGAAGGGCTGTAATGATGATGATGAATTAAAGCTAACTTTTATGTTTCGATCGTGCATTTAAATATGTGTATCTAACGTTACAATAATACATTTACGAGTTAGTTCTTTTACTTTCAATTTTCCTATTTTATTTGTTCGCCAGGATAAATATCCACTAATGCGAAAACCGCACTCTTAATCAATGTTCCGTATTGGACTGCAAATGACGCAGTCACCAATATAGTGATCAAACATCAGTAAAAGACATTTAATTTGAACATTATTCTATTTCCGATGTAATTAATTTTGCTGTTTTGGAACGTTTTAACAGTTTAAGTGTATTTTCAATTGCATAAATACAACTGTTTTCATCCATATAAGTCTTTAAACCGCTGTATAGAAGCGATGCAAAAGAATGCATCACCTATATCATCCCGTGGGTGTCATAACAGGCGATCAAAAGAAATGCCAGAAATATGTCTCCGATAAATGTCAATATAATACACGTCATGTCAGGGGAAGTACTTTGGTATTGTGTTTGCCAATCTTCATGTCGAGGGTGTCATTTATGGTGCCTAACATTGCCACTACTAGGCAAGGGTACTAGGCAGGAGAGGACTGTAGGACCTGATAAAGAAATATTTTTTACACTTTTATTTACTAGTTCAGAAATTATAAAAGGTATAACGTTGTTTTAGAAGTTTTTGCGTAGTCAACAAGCTAGTAGTAATTATATGAAAACTCTTAAAATGAGTATTTTAAAAAAAGCCAATATTTCGTTTTATACAACAATATATGGTGATATGATGTTTTTTATAACAAAAAATAATAAGCGAAGTCTGACAGGTGAAGGCCATAAATTCATGTAAACTGTATTCTCGCTTGCTGGAAATATCGCCCTAAATTTTGTACTCTGTCAACAGCTATTGTTTTTATTGTTACTCTATCTCAGACTATTGAATAAAAGTAATAATTTTTATTCACCCTTTTCATTTTTCACGCGAACGATGGTATTATTTTAGGCTGGTATGAGTGTCTGCGCAAACTCCTTAACCATTTTTAAATTTTTACGGATTATACCAAAACTGAAGTAACAAAAGAAATTACAGACCACCTGATGGTAAGGGACTACTACAGCCCATGGGCATCTGCAACTAACTTCAAATAAAAAGGCTACTTAAGCGTTGCCAGTTGTAATGCAAGTATTTCATTGCACTGGCTTTCTTTACTCTGACCTGAATACAGCAATGCAAGCACTGCTATTTGGCAGCAGAAAAAGGTAAGAATTTGGTACCTACCCAGACGGACTCTTACATGGAAATGAGTCCGACTGCCTTTTGCTTTTTATACTAGTTACATGTTTGCATCTTAATTGCTTTCTCAAAATTGCTATAGTTGATCGCATAGAAAGTGTTATTGAGTATTTGCTACAAATAAATATAATTAGTATAAAACGAAATAGTATATCATATTATTTATATTTAAATGTGATAAATTTCATATTATACTAACTTGTTAAATATACACTGATGCTTAGATTTATCCGAAATAATAGCTCGTGCCTATCGTGACTATTATTTCGGATTTACGTTCCGACTGTTAAGAGTGACGTTCCTTTGAAAGTAAAGCATTCCGTCGTGCCAGATTTTGTCAAATGCGTTACTCGTGTGAAAAAGATATAAACTCGAAGGCAATTCAATATGATTCGCTCGAAAACTTTCTCCAGTTTTGCTTAGGAGACTGATTGGTCGGTTTCCCTGGTTTCAGGATTTCTATGACATCATCATCTATCCAGATGTCCGTGAAGGAGCAGCTGGAGAGAAAAGCGTTGAAAATGTCTAATTCCTATTTAGCAAACTAGAGTCGTAGACAGTTATTTGAGCACCCTGTTTTTTAATGCCGTCAGCTGGAGACTGATTGCTTTTTGAGACAGTCAAAGGATCTAAACGGTCGCCTGCTGGTGGCAGTACAGACTTATGCTCGAACTCCGCTTCTACCTCTAGAAGGTGAGCAAGATCTATAGAGCTTGACTTAATCGTCAAGCTCTATAGATCTTGGCCAAATCCTTCATACTACGGGAGAGGCCCATGGCCAGTAGTGATTTTCTTAAAAAACTGGTGATTTTGTTTTGTTATTTTTAGTGTTGTTTCTTAATTGGTAGTGCTACTAATATTGGATTATTTAAGAACATGTTACTAGATAATAACACTAACATTTAAGACGAAATCATACATATTTAAAGTCAATACAAATATTGCAAAATAAATATAATAAAACGCCATATTATACAAACGTATTATTATATAAAGTTAAATTAGGATATACACAAACTTAGTTAGAGCTAATTTAATATAGGAGACGTGACAGCTCAGTGAAGTGTCGCTCGTCGTGTAATTTATAATATTACTGTAACCCACGACTCAAACTACTAATCAAAAGGTTTAATAATCAATGAATACGATTATCTTTGTAAATATCTTTTAAGATAAATATTTTTAACTGAACAAAAATTGTCACATAATGTTTTTTCCCGCTAGGCGGCATCAAACAATTTGGACAAGAGATTACATGAATCCGTATTACGCAGTTCTTCTTTCAAAGAGAAATTTAAATGAACTTTTCCCAACAGTAATGATAACGGTTACCATTGTTTCATTTTATATGGCTTGAATACAATCCCTGTAAAATGGAACACAAAATTTTGCATTCCACAAGCAATTTGCGTTTAATATTTTTAAGTCTCCATTTGTACAGATTAAACTTATTTAGTATATTATTGTAATTTTTTTCCCTTGCAAACGAGCATACGGCTCACCTGATGGTAAGTGACTACCGCCGCCCATGAACAACTGCAACACCAGGGGAATTGCAGGTGCGTTGCCGGCCTTTTAAAAAGGAGTAAGCCCTTTTCTTGAAGGTCCCTAAGTCGTATCGGTCCGGAAAAATCGCCGGTGGTAAAATATTACACAGAAACATTACAGAACAGAAAACTACTAGTGAAACGTATAGTGGTGAACCGCCAAGCATCCAGATGGTGCGGATGGTATCGGGAGTTTTGCCGCGATGTGCGTTCGTGAAATTTGGCGGCTGGGATTAATTCGAACAATTCCTCAGAGCACTACCCGTAGTAAATGCGAAAGAAAATGCAAAGGGATGCAACATCTCTTCGCAGCGCCAGTGAATCGAGCCGATCGGAAATGACTTAGTCGTCGACGATCCAAGTCGCTCTGCGCTGGATGCGGTCAAGTGGAAGAAGCTGCCACTGGGGAGCCCCAGCCCAGAGATGGGAACAGTATTCCATGTGGGGCCGAACCTGCGCCTTGTAAAGTTGCAAGCGGTGTGCCGGCATGAAAAATACTGTCCCGCTCTGCTGCACGCCGCTTTTTTAGCCAATTTGGCCTTCTCTTCCAAGTGACCACGAAACTGCACATCACTCGATATGTCGACGCCGAGGATTCCGATACTGGCTGAGGCAACAAGGAGAGTGCCTTGAAACTGAGGAGATACGACAAAAAGGTTCTTTTTAGCAGTAAACGCGCAAACGTGTGTCTTCTGAGGATTAAACTGGACTAGATTTAGTCGCCCCCATTCCGAGACTTTGTTCAGCAAAGACTCGACTTCAGACACAAATTTGTTCCGGTACTCGGCGACGTTTTCCCGAGAAATATTGGCACGACCGGTGTATACAGCATCACCAGTGCTGTAATCCGCATAGCAATGAATGTTAAAGGTTCGCAACATATCATTGATATGCAGAAGAAACAGCATTGGTGATAGCACGCAGCCTTGTGGAACACCAGCATTAATAGGCTTGTAGTCGGAGCATGCACCGTCTATAACGACCTTGATGCTCCGATCTGCGAGATAGCTGGTGATCCCAATGCACAATTTATCGAAAAGCCCTTAGGAAGGGAGCTTCGAAAGAAGAGCTTTGCGCCAAACCCGATCGAAGGCCTTCGGAATGTCCAAACTAACGGCCAATTCCTCCCCCTTGGACTCTATTGCCTCCGCCCATCTATGAGTCAGGTAGACCAGAAGATCACCAGCTGATCGACCCCGACGAAAACCGTATTGACGGCCACTAACCAGCTGGCGATCGTCAAGGTAACGCATGAGCTGGCAGTTTATAATGGATTCTATTATTTTGGAGAACAAAGAGGTGATGGCGATAGCCCTGTAGTTAGACGGGTCTGAGCGGTCACCTTTTTTAGGGATCGGGTGGACAAAAGCCGTCTTCCATGATTTCGGGACTACGCCTAGGGAGTAGGAGTACCGGAATAGATGCATTAGAATCGGTGCCAACTCCGGAGTACACGTCCTCGGCACAATTGAGGGGATTCCGTCAGGCCCACTCGACTTGTGGATTTACAGAGAAAGGAGTGCTTTGCAAACCGAGCGCTGAGTGAACCGCACATACGGCATGGAGCACTCACACCGCGGGATGGTCGGCGGTGTATTCTCGCCGTCGTCGAGAGTCGAGTTAGATGCAAAGAAAGAGCCTAGCAGATTGGCTTTCTCCTTTGCGGCATGGGCCAGTGAGTCATCGTCCCTGTGCAGAGATGGTAGTAATGATTTACAAAAGTTTCCTTGAACAACCTTGGCGAGAGACCAGAATGCACGGGTTCCCGAAGGAAGGCGAACTAGTTTCTCGCCAATTCTGCCTACGTGCTCTGACTTTGCCTTGGCAATGACGCTTTTGAAGGACCTAGAGGCGGATTTATACTTCTTTTTATGGGCGCTGGTGTTTATATCACGGGACGTTGATGCGTCAGCCCAGGCCCGGTAGCACTTCTGCTTGTAGCGTGATGCTGCTTTAAAGGAGCGGCTAAACCATGGCTGAGATCTGCCTCCGATGGGCGCCACAGATGGAAGGAATAAAAAGTTCTATACCCTGAAGTACCACATGAGCAACAGAATTAGCAATAACATTGGGATCGTCCGGCGAGAAGCAAACCCGCCCCCAAGGGTCATGTAAAGAAAGACCGCATCTCATCCCAATCGGCCGACCTATAGTGCCAAAGACGGCGGCAGCCTGCATAAAGTAACCACGAATTCAAATCGAACTCGAAATAGGTATTAATGCGAACCGCAAATTATCGGTTTTGTCTTCATATACATTTATATTTTACTCATGTATTATGATTTCAGTAATATTATACAGTAACTTTAAATAATCATGGTTATCGATAACCTAATGTTGTGAATATGGTATGTGTGTGTGTGTGTGTGTGTGTACCTGTAATACGACAACGAGTTTTTGTTATCTAGGGTAAAACCATTTTCGGGAAACAACTTTATTGAGAATCTTTTTTACCTACAAAAATAATGTGACGAATGAACCCACGGTCCATCCAATGGCAAGTGGTTTCTGCAGTCCATGGACACCTGCCACCATCTTGAAACAAAGAAAGCCGCAAATGCGCTGCTACTACTGAAGACTAAGATGGGATGCCTCACAGCCTTTATTTATACTGGCTCTCTATACATTTCAGTCCAGAACACAGCAGTATAAAAACTGATATTTGGCGGCAGAAATACGTTAAAGTTTCGTGACTTTCCAGACGGACTCTTTGGCATAAAAGGAGAACATTTTTTTTTCAAAGCTTAATTACATTTAATTACAATATATATGTGCCCATTTTGTTTGATAACTTGTTTCCATCTTGTAAGGTAGTAACGTAATTCCGTTGCTGTAGAAATATTGGGATTTTTGATTAAAAAATGCGACAAGTAGTTTTGACAGTCCTCTCTTGATGTTAACCTAACACTACCTAAAGAATTCTGAAGAGACCAAAACAGGTAGAAATCTGAGGGTGAAAGGTCAGTACTATACGGTGGATGTATTAACACTTCATTATTCATATACATATACATATACATATATTCACATTAAATATGTGTGTGGTATGGCGTTATCATCACGAAAGACCACGAAAGAACAGAAAAGTTCTGTTGATCGATACCGGCCGTTTTTTCTCAATTTCTGCATTCTTATTCTCTCATTAGTTGTTGGCAGTAGAGATACGAATGATGAAAGATAAGGCGGCAAAAGCTCATAATAAACGATGCCCATCCAATACACACAGCATCACCTTTCACGGTGGTAGAGCCACGCAGCAACTTTTGCTGTTGTACGTATGGGCGGGCTCGAGACGGGTTATTACCACGACCTCACAGAATACCGGCGTGAAGTGGAAGCTCTGCTTTTGCGTTTGGGCACCTGCACTCACCAGAGTGAGTGCAGGTGACCGGAGGCCCAATTCTCCCCCCCCCCCCATCAACATGGTAGCGGAATTAAATCATAGACTACTCCAGAGAGTGCCAGCACCCTGGAGAATCCCCGCTGAGCATCCACGACCATGCTACTCCACTCCTGAGCGTGGGTGCTCAGGCTGCCCCGCGTATTCTGGTGGGGGCAAAATTCCGCTCAAAACAATAACTGCTCGGGGCAAACTGAGCAACAAGACCAAGGCGAACCCTGCCACGCTATCCGTGAATTTCTGCACCATCAGGGGACTTCACTCGAACCTAAACGCCGTCCTCTACCATCTCGAGACGGCGAAGCCGGCCTTGCTCTTTCTGACTGAGACGCAGGCGTCCTCTCCGGCTGATAATTCGTATCTCTCCTACCCGGGGTACAAATTGGAACACTCCTTAGTGCCTCGGGCTGAAGTTTGCGTATACGTCAGAGACGACATCTGTTCTCGACGCCTCGGAGGTCTTGAAGGTTCGGACCTGTCATTGGCTACGCGTAGATAGCGACGACCATCCGCGCGTTTACGGGTGCCTCTATAGGTTGCATAGCGGTAATGCCGAAACAGACCGACTCATCGACCACGTCCAAATGGCTACAGATTCCTTGCTACAACAGGTCCCATCCGCAGAGATCGTGATCCTTGACGATTTTAACGCCCACCTCGCCGAATGGCTCAGTTCACGTTTAACCGATCATGCGTGGAGATCTGTTTATGACTTTGCCTTGGCATATGGTCTGACACAACTGGTTACTTCGCCTACGCGGATTCCAGATGGGAAGGATCATACACCTTCCCTGTTGGACCTTCTGCTGACCTCTCATCCAGACGGATATCAGGTTTCCGTCGATGCCCCTCTCGGTTCTTCGGACCATTGTCTGATCCGGAGTGTGGTGCCACTCACGCTCCCGTCGCGATTGCGTTCTGCAGGTTGCCGCCGTGTTTGGCATTACAGGTTGGCGGATTGGGACGGAATGCGGTCTTTCTTTGCATCCTACCCATGGGGGCGGGTTTGCTTCTCGCCGGATGATCCCAGCACTGTTGATGACTCTGTCACTGATGTGGTGTTACAGGGAATGGAACTATTTATTCCATCATCTGTGGTACCCATTGGAGGCAGATCTCAGGTTTGGTCGCTCCTGTAAGACTGCATTACGCAGTAAGCAGGAGTGCTATCAGCCTGGGCTGAGGCTTTGGCGGCTCGGGATGTAAACACCAGCATGCTTAAAAAGAAGTATAACTTTGCCTCCAGGTCCTTCAAGTGTTGTGCCAAGGCAAAGTCAGAGCATAGGCAGAATTGGCGAGAAACTAGTTCGCCTTCCTTCAGGGAACCCGTGCATTCTGGTCTCTCGCCAAGGCTGTCAAGGAAATTTCTGTAAGCCATCACTACCATCTCTGCACAGGAAGACGACTCACTGGCGCAAAAGCCGACCTTTTAGGCTCACTTTTTGCGTCCAACTCGACTCTTGATGACGGGAGAACACACCGCCGGCCATCCCGCGGTGTGAAGTGCTCCATGCCGGATGTTCGGTTCTCACAGCGCTCGGTCCGCAAAGCACTCTTCTCCTGGACATCCACAAGTCAGTGGGCCTGACAGAATCCCAATTGTGCCTGAGGACGTGTGCTCGGAGTTGGCACCGGTTCTAACGCGTCTTTTCCGGTACTCCTACTCCCTAGGCGTAGTCCCAAAATCATGGAAGACAGCTTTTGTCCAATCGATCCTAAAAAGGCGACCATCAGACCCGTCAACTACAGGCCTATCGCCATCACCCTTGTTCTCCAACATAATGGAATCCATTATAAACTGCCAGCTCATGCGGTACCTTGAGGATCGCCAGCTGATTACTGACCGCCAATACGGTTTTCGTCGGGGTCGATCAGCTGGTGATCTTCTGGTCTACCTGACTCATAGATGGGCGGGGCGGTAGAGTCAAGGGGGCATTGGCCGTTAGTTTGGACATTGCAAAACTTTCGATCGGGTTTGGCACAAAGCGCTTCTTGAAGCTCCTTCCTATGGGCTTCGAGAAATTGTGCAATTGGATCACCAGCTTTCTTGCAGATCGGGCATCAAGGTCGTTGTAGACGGTGCATGCTCCGACTGGCTTTCTAATAACGCTGGTGTTCCACAAGGCTGCGTGCTATCACCAACGCTGTTTCTTCTGCATATAAATGATATGTTGCAAACCGGTAGCATTCATTGCTATGCGGATGATAGCACTGGTGATGCTCTATACGCCGGCCGTGCGATATTTCTCGGAAAACGTCGCCGATACCGGAACAAACTTGTGTCTGAAGTCGAGTCTTTGCTGAACAAAGTCTCGGATTGAGAACGACTAAATCTAGTCCAGTTTAATCCTCAGAAGACACAAGTTTGCGCGTTTACCGCTAAAAGAACCCTTTGTCGTATCTCCTCAGTTTCAAGGCACTCCTTGTTGCCTCAGCCAGTATCGGAATCCTCGGCGTCGATATATCGAGTGACGTGCAGTTTCGCGGTCACTTGGAAGGCCAAATTGGCCTCTAAAAAGCTTGGCATGCTCAGCAGAGCGGGACAGTATTTCATGCCGGCACAACGCCTGCAACTTTACAAGGCGCAGGTTCGGCCTCACATGGAATACTGTTCCCATCTCTGGGCTGGAGCTCCCCAGTGCCATCGCCTTCCACTTGACCGCATCCAGCGCAGAGCGGCTCGAATCGTCGACGACCGAGTCCTTTCCGATCGGCTCGATTCATTGGCGCTGCGAAGAGATGTTGCATCCCTTTGCATTTTCTTTCGCATTTACCACGAAGAGTGCTCTGAGGAATTGTTAGGATTAATCCCAGCCACCAAATGTCACGAACGCACATCGCGGCAGAACTCCCGATACCATCCACACCATCTGGATGATTATCGGTCCACCACTGTGCGATTTAGAAGATGTTTTCTTCCTCGCACAACTTCCTTGTGGAATAGTTTACCACCAGCGATTTTTCCGGACCGATACGAGCCTACTCCTTTTTAAACGGCCGGCAACGCAGTTTGCAATTCCCCTGGTATTACAGTTGTTCATGGGCGGCGGTAGTCACTTACCATCAGGTGAGCCGCATGCTCGTTTGCCCCCTCTCCTATAAAAAATTAAAAAAACCTTATTGCGTGTTAATCCGGGTTTCGTTACAGTCTGTGGAGCTTGACTACCCTTTGAACATGATTTTTCGCACATTCTTATCGTAGTTTATTCACTTTATATCACCAGTGATCAATCTTTTTGAAAATGGTTGGGTTTCATTAAGTTCTATACAGAATCGCAAATGAGTACACGATTCATAAGGTTTCTTTCAGTGAGCTCGTGTGTTTTACCCAAATATCTAGCTTTTTTTTACAGCCAGACTATTTCAAATGGGTCAAACCTGTTTTATGGTCAATCCTCAATTCTTTGGCTATGTCGTAACTACTAATATGCCGATCTTGCTCGACTTTTCCAAAAATGGCATCGACTTTATAGAACAGAGCTGCATCTTTGACATCCAAATTTCGGACAGAAAACGCTTGAACCAACTTTGTGCTACTCTTTCTGACACTGCATTAGGTCCATAAACATCAAAAATATTTTTCGCGGCTTGAGTCGCATTTTTCCCTTTTTAGTAATAAAACTTCAAAATGTATCGAATTTCTTCGTTCGATTCACTCATTTTGGCGGACAGAAAAACAATTGTAAAATGGCGGGAAAGTGGTTATTACTTTTTATTTTTATTTCTCTTAATGTCCTATATATATATTGATATTAAAACCCGCCATACGCAAACGGTACAACCAAAGAGATTGACCTATTATAACATGAAAACGGATTGTGCAACATTGTAAATTATTTGCATATTATCGTCATTATAAGAAATTTTAGTATTCTAATATTGCCGTGATAATAGTGCCG
>JAGSMP010002606.1:0-22419 GCA_029286625.1 Parnassius orleans | reverse complement strand
CTGTGCGATTTAGAAGATGTTTTCTTCCTCGCACAACTTCCTTGTGGAATAGTTTACCACCAGCGATTTTTCCGGACCGATACGAGCCTACTCCTTTTTAAACGGCCGGCAACGTAGTTTGCAATTCCCCTGGTATTACAGTTGTTCATGGGCGGCGGTAGTCACTTACCATCAGGTGAGCCGCATGCTCGTTTGCCCCCTCTCCTATAAAAAATTAAAAAAACCTTATTGCGTGTTAATCCGGGTTTCGCTACAGTCTGTGGAGCTTGACTACCCTTTGAACATGATTTTTCGCACATTCTTATCGTAGTTTATTCACTTTATATCACCAGTGATCAATCTATTTGAAAATGGTTGGGTTTCATTAAGTTCTATACAGAATCGCAAATGAGTACACGATTCATAAGGTTTCTTTCAGTGAGCTCGTGTGTTTTACCCAAATATCTAGCTTTTTTTTACAGCCAGACTATTTCAAATGGGTCAAACCATGGTCAATCCTCAATTCTATGGCTATGTCGTAACTACTAATATGCCGATCTTGCTCGACTTTTCAAAATGGCATCGACTTTATAGAACAGAGCTGCATCTTTGACATCCAAATTTCCGGACAGAAAACGCTTGAACCAACTTTGTGCTACTCTTTCTGACACTGCATTAGGTCCATAAACATCAAAAATATTTTTCGCGGCTTGAGTCGCATTTTTCCCTTTTTAGTAATAAAACTTCAGAATGTATCGAATTTCTTCGTTCGATTCACTCATTTTGGCGGACAGAAAAACAATTGTAAAATGGCGGGAAAGTGGTTATTACTTTTTATTTTTATTTCTCTTAATGTCCTATATATATATTGATATTAAAACCCGCCATACGCAAACGGTACAACCAAAGAGATTGACCTATTATAACATGAAAACGGATTGTGCAACATTGTAAATTATTTGCATATTATCGTCATTATAAGAAATTTTAGTATTCTAATATTGCCGTGATAATAGTGCCGCGCCGTGTTAGGTTAGCACGTCAAGCAAGTATTGCAAGACAACAAGCTTCGGGTCCCGCGCCTACGTCATAGTGATCGAGTGAAGCCGGCCACAGTCCAGCGTTTGCCTGCTGTACTACCCTACCCTGTCAGAGGAGTCACAGACAAGATTGGCTACATCTTGAAGCGAGTTTGCATTAAAACATACTTCAAGCTGCCGAAGAATATTAGTCAATTTTTACCGTCCGTCAAGTGTAATATCCCCCTACAAGATGCAGGAGTGTACAAGCTTGATTGCCAATGTGGTCTCTCTTACATAAGATAAACAAAAAGATGTATTAAAACCCGCGTGAAAGAACAAATAGCTGCAGAAGTCTGAATGGCTGAATAGTCTGCAGTCTGAGAACATGTTCAATTTCAGATTTGATAGACCACAAATCCTCACAAAAGAACACCGATTCCTACCAAGAATGATACGTGAGGCTATTGAATTTAAAAAAACATCCTAATTTCAATAGAGAAGATGGATGGGTGCTGCCATGTGCTTGGGATCCTATAATTAACAAAATTAAATCCAAACCCAAGCATACCACTGCAAGACCCGAAACGTCGGGAATTAAAATAAGTAAACTAAACGCGATAAAATCCGTAAACATAGTTTTATTCAATGTGTAGTGTTCGCGTAAAAATACTTTAGTAAAGAGACTCGAACTGGAGGCGACTAAATCTAGACCAGTTCAATCCCTGGAAGACACAAGTTTGCGCGTTTACCGCTGAAAATTACCCCTTTGTCGCATCTTCTCAGTTTCAAGGCACTCCCTTTGTTGCCTCAGCCAGTATCGGAATCCTCGATGTCGACATATCGAGCGATGTGCAGTTTCGTGGTCACTTGGAAGAGAAGGCCAAATTGGCCTTTAAAAAGCTTGGCGTGCTCAGCAGAGCGGGACAGTATTTCATGCCGGCACACCGCTTATAACTTACAAGGCGCAGGTTCGGCCCCACATGGAATACTGTTCCCATCTCTGGGCAGGGGCTCCCCAGTGCCAGCTCCTTTCACTTGACCGCATCCAGAGCAGTTCAAATCGTCGACGACCGAGTTCTTTCCGATCGGCTTGACTCACTAGCACTGCGTAGAGATGTCGCATCTCTTTGCGTACTTTATCGCATCTACCCCGGGGAGTGCTCTGAGGAATTGTTCGGACTAATTCCAGCCGCTCAATTTCACCATCGCACATCGCGACAAAACTCGCGATAACATCCATACCATCTGGATGATTGGCGGTCCACCACTGTGCGATTTAGAAGAAGTTTTCTTCCTAGCACAACTTCCTTGTGGAATCGATTACCACCAGCGATTTTTCCGGACCGATACGACTTATGGACCTTCAACAAAAGAGCTTTTTAAAGACCGGCAACGCATCTGCAATTCCCCTGGTGTTGCAGTTGTTCATGGGCGGCGGTAGTCACTAACCATCAGGTGAGCGGCATGCTCGTTTGCCCCTCCTATAAAAAAAATAATTACCGTCTTTTCAATCCATGGTATAATAAAAAATTTGGTTGGTTTTTAATTAAACGTGAGTCAAGTTCCAATCCAATAATTTGCGGCTTTGTGCAAATGTTGGCGCTGGTTTTGACGTGACTCCAGAACCCGCGACGTTGAAGCAAGGCAATCTGAGTCTGAGTCAGAGGTCTGACTCAGTCACTCGAGGCTTTTACATCTTCGAGGGGACATTTTAAGGTCCGTGGAATGGGGGGGTAAGGAGTGGAAATAAAAATCCAAATTTATTTTTCCTTTTCAATATATTCACCTGCTACCCTAATACATTTTTCGGGTCTTTCAATTAATTTATGTATACCTATCGGAGCAAGAGGCCAGCCGCGATGAGACCTGAAGCGATGACGTCAGATCACGTGACACGGTCGCTCTCCCGCCACACGTCTGTATAAAACGGGCGTGCACTGCGTGCTGCGGGCAGTAATTTTCTAGCGCTGACCGCGTTAATGTCGTGTCGCGCAAAGTGTTGTGAGTGGTTTAGTGAAGTAAATCATAGTCAAATACTTAACAATAAATGTGAAGTGATTATTTTGTGAGTGAACTAATTACAAATTTAATTAAACTATGCACAAATAATTGTGTAATTAAGCTGTAAACAAATAATTGTGTAAATATATTTGAATTGTGTAATTGAAATTTGTAAAAATAAGTGTGATCTGTAATATAAATTATCAGCATGGAAGGTAATAGTGGTTTTAATGACAACCAATCACACCCTCCTTCAACATCAGAAGAGGGGACGTATCAACGCCAACAATCTTCGGACTCAACAAACAATACGATGATGTCAATTTTAGCAAACAGATTCAAAGATACATTGTGCAATATTATGACACAGATGTCTCAGGAAAACCGTTCTGCCTTTTCAGAAATGTTTAAAATGATACGACCGAATGATCAGTCTAAAGTTCGTATATCCGACGTGTATTTTCCGTCTTTTGATCCTGATAAAGGTATGGATGTAAGGACTGGGTGGATTTAATATCCAGGACGCAACAAGAATATAATTTAAAGGACCATGAAGTGCGACTTAAAGCAGCGAGTGTACTTAAAGGTCGAGCACAAACTTGGGCTGATGACTGCTTACTTCGAACGACTACCTGGACTGAAATGAAAGATGATACTCTCCAGACTTTCGAGCCAGAAGCAAGGTACTTTCCTAATGTTTTAAGGTTTCGGTGATACACAACTGGTGATGCTGACAGTGTCTCTGAATACATATCAAATGTTTGGAGGATGTTTAGAAAAATAGTCGAACCAAAGCCGACTTAACAAGATGCTGTCGAATTTGTCGTTGGAAGCATAACTGATGACGCGCTTCGTACCAAGCTCTTAAACGGTAGGTCGAATACCGTACCCGAACTGATTGCTATAGCAAAAACTATGGAATGTAACTCTTCATCTGCTGAAACAGATGCTAGTTTAAAAGGATGAAAAGCGATCAAAGCTTAACTTGTTTTGTATGTGGTAAGACAGGGCATAGAGCTCGATGATGGAACCAAAATGCTTTTGCTGAATCGTAATGAAAAGGATGAGACTGCTTAAATAGAAGATACAAATAAAAATAATAAGGTAAAGAATAAGAAACAATGATCTTATTGCTCCTATACTCTATATATGAAGCATTTTTAAGCAGATGAACGCAGAAAACATCAATGTTTGCCAAACAGCAATACAAACAGCCTACACGAAATCTGTGGTACTACAACATGTTAAACAGATCCCTGGTAGGCGCATTACGACACCTCCAAGGCATTTTTTTATTTATTTAACATAATTATTTAAATTTATTGTTAGTTTTTATTCCAAACTGCTCAGCAGTTTGGCAGACAAACTTGCAGCAAATAAAAAATCAATAGTATCAATATATACATACACAGGTACACACCCATATATAATAACTACGGCTTATATTGTTGTATAATGGATCATCACGATATATATGTCAAATGTTTACTATTTATTAGTATGAATTTTTTAACTTATTTTTAAACTGTGTTTTTGTTTTATGCGTAAGGCATTCTTCCGGTAAATTGTTGTAAAATTTCGATATTAAGTGTTGGAATGCTCTTTTGCCATAAAAATTAGCACATTTATATTGCAATGTTATTACTTTACGCGGTCTTGCGTGTTCTTATTATGGGCATAAAGCTACTCAATGTGTTATATAAGATTGAATAATACTTATCACATGTCGCAAATGATATTTTAAATTGCTCGTGAATCGGTATTAAATTACACTCCTGGAAGAGCTGCTCATAATTATCCCTAAATTTAATTTTAGCTTTTGGGTTAACCAATATTTTCATAAATCTAATTTGAAATTGCATTAATTTATCTATATATGTTTTAAAATTGTCTTCCCATTTGGCACACCAAAACGTATTGTAGTTGATTTGGACAAAGAATATGGGATTGATTTACATCAGTGTGCCGGTTATACAAGTAGAGGAAGTGGCTAATTGAAAGAGTAATAAGAATAATGAAGAATAGCCCAAATTTGTATAAAAGGTTATTATTACATAAATTTATGGATGATAATAACCTCTGGGAATAAGTCAAAAAGAATACTAGAAAGACACATTTGCAAAAATCGTTAAGTACCTTGCAAATAGCAATAAACTGTAGTATCTTAAAATCAATGGACCAAATATAGATCAAAATACTAACTAGCGAAAGAGGATGTGTTTCTCCTGAACCATTGCGGCTTATTGATGAAGAAAACAAGCCAGAAACACCGACCCAGAAACACTGAATAAAGTAGTTTGTGAAAGGATGAGCGACCGGATTGCGAAAGATCAATTTCGTACAACGCAGGGAAGGCTAAAATGATGAGGTTCAAGAAATGTGTAAATATGTTCTTCTTAAAGTACCCCTACCTTTAGGCGCAAAACTAAGCTAAAACTATGATGGTCCATATGAAGTATTATCGCACGATCGTTACGAAGTTCGACAAATAAATGGAAGAGGACGATTTAGAGAATATGCAATGAAATCTTAAGAGGAAACAAAGATGAAATTTTGTATTCAGAGTGATATGGCCATATCAGTAATAAATAATGAAATTGAAAAAAATTACAGAGATGCCAAGAGTGAGTTACAAGTTCCAGATGCAGTTCCGGTGCACGAGTAAATAGAAATTGAGTAAGATTCTATTTAGTTTTTGTAAGCGAGAGCCAAAATGGACGATGAGGTTCTGACGCTGAGGCCAAAATTAGCGCTGAGGCTATGAGGTCTAAGTACTATTTTTGTCACTGTAAACGGGAGCCAAAATGAACGCTGAGGTTCTGAGGCTAAAGGCCAAAATTAGCGCTGAGGCTATGAGGTCTAATGTGTACTTCGCTAAACGAGTTCTTACGTGGTATATGTGTCTTAAGTGGTATGTGTCTTACGTGGTATATGTGTCTTACGTGGTGCCGTAAAACATGACTTGACCATATTTTTTGACAAAAATCTAATTATTTATTTATTTAATGGGTGCAACTTATAACTTATTGTTTAACGTATAACTTGTTGTATACATTTATTATACGTTTGGGCAACGTTTACTGCATTTGGCATTTTATAAAAGCTTATAATTAAAATAGTGGAAAGTAATAAAGTATATGGGTAAAATTAACACATATGTGGCAATATTACCTATGCACAGTATTTCATAATACAATGCGTTTAGGATAATAAATTATGAAAATATGACCTAAATTACAAGGACAATTTTATAACGAAAAGATGAGTAGGAAGAAAGAAGTTAAGAAAAAAGTCCACAGTTGTCAAGGGATTCAGGCAATTTACATACAAATATCTTTTACCGTACAGGGTTGTCAAAAACAAAACATTATGCCTGAAAATATATATATACATTTTCAGGCAGGTATTTATCTTTGTCCGACATCTTAGGAATAACAAACTTAATATGATCCTTGCTGCGTATTTGTTTATAGTATGAAACTGAATATATTTTTTCATATCTATTGATATTCTTGATAATACCAACATAATACTTCCATTTACGTGAATAATATCTGCTTAAAATTGTGTCTCCTTCATTCCATCTAATTTCATTTTTCTCGAACCTTTCCTGATGAATATTCATCTGTTCTTCGTTCAAATTAACTTACACAGTCTTAACTCAGTCTCATTACATATACCTGTTTCTTTTTCGCATCTTCCCAACTCTCTATCTCAGTCTCTTTTCTCACACCTTCCTGATTTTTCTCCTTTGTTTTAGTGTTATTTTGTGTGCCTTCTTTTCTTTTCTCCCTTGTGTCAGTCTTATATTTCATGTCTTTCTGTTTTTTCTTTGTCTCAGTCTCATTTAATATGTCTTCTAATGTCTATGATTCTTAGGTCTAGTTGTGTTAGGGGAGCACCATATTCAGAAGCCACAACTACAACTTTGACAAAATTCATTTCTTCATCTGTTGTCAGTCTAAAAGGTGGCCCGGATTTATCCGAATGTATATTGCATGCCCTAAACGCGCAGGTATGTTCTACTAGGGCCTAAAATTAAGATTACAACGTTTTGTCGCATGAAATTGTATCTAGCAATCATATTGTACATATAAGTGATATAAAAAGCACATTGTTAGAAATATAAATGATTGTTGAACTTAATATATTTTTAAATCGATAAATTGCTATTTTTACATAAAAAAGGGGTTTCAGTGGCTTATGGTGTGGATTTATCAAGTCCTCATGGCTTCGTAAACACGATAACTTTTGAAAATATCAATTGCTCAACTCAATCTATTTTTAAAACTCTTCATCTATTATGTGGGAAGCCATTGACGGTAGATGGCAGTTTAATTTTGTTTAGTTTAGTTATAATTAATTTTTTCGGCTGCGATTTGTTTAAATATTCGGTTTTAGCAGCCTTGTATGAGTTATTTTTACTAAATAGAGCCTGCGTCACTCACTCAGTTAGTTCGGCGTCAATCGCCATCGTGAGTGGACACTGTATCGGTTGTTTGCAGCGTCTCAAAAGATCGCTGTACAAATACAAATATTCGAAAAACCAAATTTCTTATATGCTTGTTATAATAATAATCAGAGATTTTATTACAATATTTTAAAAGCACAGAATAAATAATAGCAGTACGTACCAAAAGTAAGTAGGATGTAATATTTATACTTAAATATGTCTTTGACTTTATGGAGTAACCTGAACTGACTCATAATACTCATATGATGATCATATGAGCATTATGAGTCGTGCACTTTTGGATTTTCCAAACTTTTTTTTTAAATTGAAGTTTGACATAATTATCGGAAAATTGAAGTATAATAAGGTTATTAGTGAAAACTTGTGTGTATTTAAACTAATTTTAAAAATTCCGTATAATCATGTTATACGTATTTTTTTTAATGCGCATAGGGCATGCCCAATTGGATTTACCAATATATATATTTAATTTTTTTTCAATGGTTCTCCTTGGTATGCCAAAATTTTTTTACAGCTTCGTATGAAGACAATTTTTTTTTTCACACCATCTCAACAGCCAATGTCATCATTTCATCCATTTTGATTCTGAAATAAAAGGTAGATATCTACTATATAACCATTCATAACCATATGGCATATTATATTTATATGCATATATATTTTTATATCAGAGCCGCATGCCTTCATATTATTATTACTCGTATTTCAATATATACAAACTCTTAGATTTTTTATCGCAATAATATTGTAAAACAAAATATAGAAAATATCGAAAACAAACACAACAACAAAACATACACACAAGCCAGAAGTAAACTCTAATACCTACATGATTTTTGTCGACCCTAACTGTAGATAAAGTTGCCACGAAGCAGTCAAGTGGCAACTTTACCTAACCTCAAGTAACATCACCCATGCTGATATTTCAATAAGATGAGTAAATATTAATAGCTGATAATAACAACTGTAATGCTAATCGTTTCTTACATGCAATATCAAAATTTCACTCACCTTTGATAAAAAGTTTAGGCTCTGTGAGTGCAATTTTACCAAAAAGTTTTCACGTCTTCACAGCACCGCACTTCGGAAAGTCATATTGACATAACTATCAATGTTACCAGTTGGAAAAATATAAAAAATGTTACCCTAAACTATGAAAAAATAATACTATTATATACCAAGTTAATTTATAAAGAGATTTTTAAAATAATTTACTTTAATTCAAATACAACGGTAAGGTAATGTTGCCAAGGGTTGTGTAAAGTTGCCACATTTTACGGTATATGTGTCTTACGTGGTATATGTGTCTTACGTGGTATATGTGTTATGTGTCTTACGTGAATTGTTAAAACTGACCACTGTCAGGCCGAGAATGAGAGCTTAATTTCGTTTTCTTCCACAGAGCGAAACAAGAAGTTAAAATTTCAAGTGTCATTGGGCTCTCTGCCAAATATGAGAGTAATTACAATCGTATCTTTTAATCAACTAGAAATATGTCATACTCATTTAGTAGTATTATAATATGTGACGTCATTTTACAAAGACGTATTTAATCATAGTGATTTCGTTCTCAACACTAACAACAATCGATATCGAAATAATTATTTTAGTTTATATACTTATTACAGTATTATATGTCTAAAAAAAAAATAGACAATATGAACTTTAAACTTTACACTTTATCGACAGTGTTTTTTATTTTACTAATGACTTATCAATTGGGGTGTCTATGGAATGAAAAAAGGCAACCCTTGTGAGAGAAGGAATGTAACAATAACACAGCTATCGTATTTTGTACTAGGTAAAATGTCATGTGCATAAAATGTTCAACTATAAGCCTTTTTTTTGGGAAGCTCTCTATGCTTGTATTTACTTCGAGCTTCTTGGGAATAAAATATGTCAACTACATACAAATGATGTATTGACATTTTCGCACTGTCTAGTGGTTGCCCAATTTACATAGTGTCATCCGTAGCAACATAAATTAGCCGCTTTTTATTGTTATATTAATCGTTTTTACTGTGCCATTAAGTACAGAAAATTATTTCAAAAACTCTAATGTAATTTATCAAATTGCAGTCTAATGGTTTTTCAAAAGTCTCATTAACTCATTAACAAATTAATTAAAAAGAAACAAAAGCATGTCGTCCGCAATTCTCTATACGCGGTTCAACGTCAAAGTGTTCGTCTATATGTGAGTAGTTTGACCTACTTAGGCTTCATATCTGAAGTAATAGCTAATACTCTTCGACAGAGAGGCATTCGATATTCAATGTTCAAAACAAACAATTCTCTTAGGAATATCTTTAACAATAAAGATAAATTGGATATTCGTCAAAAGTCTTACATACTTGTAATAAAGGGTTGCGACTGTGTGTGCTAGAACAGTTGGAGATATTAAAAAAATAACAATAGTAACGTTGCACTGCCGAATGAACAAACAAATGTTTCTACCTATCTTAAACATCTATAAGCCTGCTCCTTAATAACATACAGCCTCGCAATTTGGTCGTTAGTCACGCTCACGGTGGCCAGCGATTGGTTGCGTGGTTCGAAGGTAAGCTGGCGTTTCGCAGGGGTCTGTTGTTAATTTTACAGCAAACGGCTGCGTACGTCAGGTGGTGATTGGTCGCATGTTTTATCCAGGGTACCATCAGGTGGACTGTGTACTCGTTTATGTCCATTATTCTATAAAATAAATAACATGTTTCAGCGACTAACGCTAAATCTATTATGTCGAACTTTCGCTGCTGAATAATATAGAAACTACGTTGCAACGCAGTATCACCAGTGCACCAATGCAGCAAGATCATTGCAGTGAGTACCGTGCCGCTTTCTCAATGCTCTGTGTGACTTAACTCTGACGATATTAAAAACTGACGACTGATATTATTAAAAATTTAAACCTGTACACGGCCACGCGTTACTATGACTAAAAAGTTTTTCAAAAGGTATAAATAAGTTTACGACTCACATGCACACATTAATGCACTCGTGTTACATTTACATCTCTAATGGTTATCAACCGAACCCAAGATTTGACATCGTAGGGCTAGCTTGTTACAATGTAATAGAAATAATTCGCCATAATTTATATCGATATCGATCGATCGACGCGCAAAAAAAACCATACCCACACATAAACCACGTTATATTCATTCACACCCTCCTCCCTCTACACGCATGGGCATACACACACTTACACTATACACAATTCACGCATACTTTATGCATACCATCATTAACGTTTGTTATAATCCATGGAAGAGCAGAACCACCCAATACAAGCATTTTTACATGCTTTCAGGGTTAGTTCTGCCCTGGTTATAATAACTAATCAATGTTAACGAAACAAACAATTTTTAATACCGTGTATTAAAATGCAACTTTGTGTCAAAATTTTATTTATAGATGACTAGAATAGTAGAAACATATATCCATAGTTAGCGTCACGCATGTAAGCCCCGAGGGGGTAGGTAAAGTTCAAAGAGCAGCGATCTACTCGGACCACGTTTAGCCAAAAAATAAATAGATGCAAAAGTGTGAAAGATGTGATAGGTGACTAGTGCATCACCTTTTACTTTGTACTAGCCAGCCAAGTAACACAATAAGTCCCAGACCATGCACTATAAACAGAAAATTAACTTTGTACATTCGCGACGGCAATTAAAAAAATGTTTGTTGTATGTTTGGTGGGTTTGGTTGTTTATCCGAGCACAATTTATCTTTGTAAGATGCTTCCACTATAAGAAAATATCCTAGTGTAGGATATTTTTTTATTTACATAGATAAAGATTTTAAAAAGTAACAAGTAGTGTGCGCCGTGTAGTGACGGCGTAAGAGAATTCACTACACTGTATTATGCCGTAACGGTGTCGTAGAAAAGACAAGGGACATTGAAACAGGAGATAGGCAGCAGCATCTTCCTAAAAACAGCTCAAAATACTGCGATGAATTAGTAATAAAAAAAAAATAATTTCCTTAGTACTTACACAAACGTTTTCAAATTTTAAGCTCATTTCACTTTTTACAAACTAACGTCAACATTTCCTGTTTTGTCCTTCCGTACGTTCCATTTTAATATAAATCTCTCTGTAAACTCTGTGTACTAATAAATAGAATCAGCATAAAACCAGAAGCACATGCTATTAAACTATTGTAATCTGCCATAACTGTTCGCGACCGAGATAAATTATTCAACGAGACGTGGAATACATGTGTATGTTATTATTTAGCTGTACCCGCGACTCGTTCGCGTGGAATTAGTACTTTTCATATGATAATAATTGATGATGGTTTATTTGTACTTTTAAATGTCGCGAAGATCTAGAAAGGCACTAATCTGGATAGAAACATTCAGTTAGTCCGTCAATCAGACAAACTAACTAATGAACAAATAGACGGGCCCACAAACGAACTAATGGACGGACCCACGATCGAACCAAGAAACGAATTTGGCAAACTATACGCTTGTATTTATATATATGAGTACTAATTTTCAAGTTAAAAAATCATTTAATAATTTTTCTCCATACGAAATTGGAATTGCCCCGTAAAAAAGTTTTTTAAAAGCTGGAACACCATATTTCATCCTCTAAGGGTTAAAATTATCCAAAATTCTTTCTTAGTGGATGCCTATGTAATAAAAGGAAGTTTTCACGTTTCCATGTCCAGCGGATTGAACTGTGCGTCTAAATACAATATTTTTATACAAAATTTGCACCCATTTTTAACCCTTAAGGGTAAATTATATTGTTTTAAAGCATTAAATAAGTTTCTCCACAAAATTGATAACATCTGAAATCGCCGTCAATCGCCCCGAAAATAAAACTTTCATAGAAATTGTTACACAATATTTCACCCTCTTAGGAGTGGAATTTTCCTAAATCCTTTCTCAATCGATGTCTACGTCATAAAAGGTAGGTAGTATTGTCCAAATTTCAGATTTCTTCGCCAAGCGATTTGGACTGTGCGTTGATAGACGAGTCAGTCACTCAGCACAGCTTTTATATTAAAAAGAGGATATAGTAGATAAACAGTTAACAGTGGCACCTTTCGGTAAATGGCAAAAACAAATCTGCGGCTAATTAAATTCTATTTTATTTGATTTAAGTTGTCTTCGTATCCATTAAATATTAATTTTCATAAAAGCTATTTCTAAACTAAATAAAGAGATTTTGTTATAAAGTAAGGACTTTGCCTCATTTTAAAAATTTCCTTAGCGAATAATAATATAAGTTAATAACGTGCACTTTATTACTAAATCAAAATTTTATAATTAAGGTTAAGTAAATTGAAAAAAATTAAGTAAAGAGAACAAATGCGTCAGGACAGCACGTTAAAGGTATCGCGATGGACTCTTCCCCGCCCCAAGAAAACCCTCTCAACAATCTGAGAATGCATATACTCAGCCGTGGGCCATATTTGGGCTGTTACTTTACTTTTTAATTGAACTTTTTCTCTGTTTGCAGTTTTAACAGATAGGCGCTATTAAATATACTCTATATCAGGACACATTTACTGTAAATATATCCTAAGAAAGTTAACATTGGTATCTATAAGCTATTTTGTTATGCGTAATATATGAGGAGCATGAAACAACCCGCTTCTTTGCATCACCTTTGCCGGATAAAAGTAATAAAATTACATTATTTACTGGTCTACTGATAACATTGCGTTGAAAGTACCGTCTATTACAGATGTGTCTTATATGATAACTCGCGTATAATAAAACCATACACCTTGCTTTAAAATACCTATAGCGCCATCTAGGTAAAATTAAAGTAATTAGTTGATTATTACACTAAAATAAGAACTATGATATTTATATAATAACGGGTAGGAATAATATAAAAGCAACTCAAAATCGGATGATGTATTTTTTAATCTCACGACAATGTAAATTTTAAATATTTTTGTAGCTGCAAAAGGGAGATATATACCTACTGCCCAGCTATACGATAGATAGCGCGATGAATTATATTTACTCCAACGGTTCGATCTCTATGTAACACGATAGTGAAAGTCCCATCCAAATCGGTTAAAAGGTTTTTGCGTGATGCGTGTTCAGACAGACAGACAGACGTTTCCAAAAAAAATTGTTTTGGCATCTATATCGATCATAGAGTATACCCCAATTCAAAATTCAAAAATGTATTAAATGTACGGAAATCGTCGTGTTAGAGTTTTATTAAAGTATAGATTATAGAATATAATACGCTTGTTAAATCTACCGTGTAGTGGCGGTGTAAGAACATCCACTACCCTGTATCGTCTCATGGGGGTCGTAAGAAGTGCTGTAAAACTACTGCATATCTAAAATATTTTTTTTGTAAGCCATACACTCACTTTTTCCGTGCCAAAATGGAAATTTATTCTTATTAAATCCAAACAAGGCAAGAAATGCGTATTCGCATATAAGGGTGTACGCTTATGTATATTTGCGTGTAATTCATTATTTATTTATTACAGCCTATCAAAATGCACAACTAAACATAACATAAGCCTCCCCATAGATTGCCTCATAAGGAATATTTGACACAGTCGCCACGCATGGCAAGTGTGGCAAATAGCCCAGATTTGCCAGTGGGGTCAGGATAGCTGCTGCTTCCGAGTGCTCGTTTTTTCCTGTATCGCGCCCGGTGGGTTCTGTTGCACAAGTGTAGTTGAAGGCCGCGAAGGAAGGCGGGTCTTGTGTTTCTGGTGTACTCTCCCGAGAAGGGGCTGCCATGGGGCGTCCGGCGCCGGTGTGGCCGCGGATGTGTGTGAAAGCATTATCGTGGCCCTGCCAATATGCGGCGAAGGTGGATTACCATGAGGTTTTAGTCGGTGTGAGTCTGACATAACCCGTACTGTCCCCCGAAACGAATTTTTTTTTTTTTTTATAGGATAGGGGTGACAAACGAGCACACAGTCCACCTGATGGTAAGTGGTTGCTGTGGCTCATAAGCATCTACATCTATCCTCGATTACGGATCAAAATGCAGATGCGTTGTCACCCGTGAGGACTGAGATGGAATGCCTCCTTTCCAGTAAAAGGGTCTCCGGTTCTCTCACTCACCATACGAAACACAGCAGCGTTAAGCTGCTTATTTACGATGGTATTCTGTGAGGCGTGGTCCTTCCCGGTCGAGCCGACCCATTCGTGCTACAACTATACTACTAATATAGCTGCAGCATGGCTCTACCACGTATAAAAATATGCGTTGAGGGGTTGGCAATCCTAGCATGAAAGTTAGGTACTCTATTATCGCGGTAAGTAGATTTATAAAAAAAATTATCAATAATCCGGTCAGATCATACTTAACAGTACGACAACTCAGCCATTGCAACAGCTCCATGCGGCATCGGGAGTTCGTAAGCATCTGCAATATGGCCAAACTATCAACATACATTTTAAGTTTTTTACATGTGGTAGAATCACGCTACAACTAATACAATATATTATGGTAGTAGCATGAATGGGTTGGCTCGACTGGTGAAGGATCACGCTTTCACAGAATACCAGCGAAAAATAACAGCTTAATGGTGCAAGCACCGGAAATCCTTATTACTGGAAACAAGACATTCCATGTTAGTTGTCATGGGTCTATGGGCATTCACTCACCACCACGTGAAATATATGCTCGTTTGCCACCTACTACCACACAAAAAAACATTCATCGTTGAATGTAATTTAAGTTATTCAGTAATCTTGAATAAATTTTTGAATTGCAGGAAACATCCGAGAATATTCAAAGCTATAAATTAAGTTAGCAAAGCTTTCCTTCCGTTGCAACTACCGTATCTATTATGAAAGCGGTTAGTATTCAGAAGCGCATAACGCAATTATTGTCGCGTAAAGGTACAAACATCTAGTATACCGTATTTAAAACAAATAAAATGGAATTTAATGGAAATATCTTAGACAGAATAATGTAGCGGAGATATCAAGTATTAAATACTCTTTTTTTTTCAAATACTAATTCAAAAATTTCAAATACAAATGAGACAGAATTGGTGTAAAACTAATTACCTTAGCTACATGTAACCCATAGGTGTACAAATATTACACAACTATATCAAAATTTATATTGATGCGGTATGAAATTTAATTATTAGGTCCCTACATATGAAAATGGCGTTTTGTACGGGAGGAATATAAAGTATTTTTTTGTAATATATATTTAATTAATCAAAGTATACTGCGTTGTTATCTATGCACTTTTGCCATCTCATAGGTAGTTCATTGATCCTTTAATTTAAAAACCATGGGGCGAGAATCAATAAACTCTTTGAAGGCGGTTTGGACTGCCTCATCGGGTTAATTTTTTCCTTGTAAGTTGTCCAAATTCCGGAAAAAATGGTAATCTGTTGGAGCAATGTCCGGGGAGAAGGTGGATGTAAGACATTCCAATTGTAGCTCATCTAACTTATATATAGTAGTTGTTTGTTGTTCAGTGTGTGGTCTTGCGTTGTCGTGAAGCAGTAATAACACAAAGTAAAAAAACAACAAAGTAACACAGCAGTCGACGCGTGTTTGCAAGTTCGATTCACTCAATTCATGAGTGAAGTTCGTCGTTCAAGTTTTTTTACTTTCCCGATTTGCTTCAAGTGGATTAATACGGTTTTATCACTTACCCCGAAGCCTGCAGCTATCTCTAAAGTGCTTTGTGATGGATTCGCTTCCACAATAGCCTATAATTCTTCATTTTCCACTTTGGTCTCCGGCCGTCCACGGGGTTGGTTCTGAAGGTCGAAATTTCCAGAACGAAAACGTTGAAACCTTTGGTTTCAACGTACCGTGCTTTCTTTTGCGACACCAGCGCCGTACACATCATTAATCTGCAGCACTGGTGCCACGGTAGAACTCGTACTCGTGAATATACCGATATTTCATGTTCTCCATTGTGCGGTAATAAGCGACGCCAAAGAATAAAATAATGAGGAAAAAACAAATGAATGACTGTTTTCAAAACTCAAATGTACCTACCAGCTAAATGAATTTATAAATTTGAATTTGGAATTCTTAACCATGGAGGAGATATTTCAGATCAAAGTGGTCAGTACGACGAAACGCTAATGTCATATGTAAAGGTGAAATTACACGGTTCACTTTTGTCTTTCAATTTGGATGAAGCAACCAAATTGATCCATGTAAACGTATAAGTGAATCATTCAATGTCATTGAATGTTGTCGTGCTACGGCGTTGAAAGAATTGAACATGCTCAATATTTTCACTTTTAGCGTTCAATCTTCAACGCGGATGAATGAGAAATGAATGTGTAAACACAAGAATTGAACGATTCACTTTTACAGTCAGTCGTGCGCGCCACAGTGTCGAGGAAGGGCGTATTTTTGGACAATACGTACCTACCTACTACATATCTACGAAATGGTTTTCAAATGGAAGGAAGAACACACGCCTCTGTTCTTGGAACATTTTAAAAAGTATACGTGTCTATGGAATTATAAAACGGAGGGTATAAAACCGAGATTGTCGTGGAAATGAAATAATTGAAGATTTGAACATTAGCTGTAACCGAAGAAGATATAAAATTAAAAGTATACGTACCCGTTATACTTGTGAATTAGCGAAAATAAAACGATCGACCAAAAGCGGTTGTTCCACAGATGATATTTATGTTCCAAAGTTGTTTTGTTTAAACAAGCGGATGAGTTTTGAATGCTGTATGTGTTCCAAGGAAGACATCTAACTTCGTGAGTACCTACTATTTAAATTAATATATTAAACCCATGGCTGTATGAACCGCTACTTCACCCTAATATTATAAAGAGGAGATTCGATTAGTTGTTTGTTTGTATTGAATAGGCTCGAAACTACTGGGCTGATTTCAAAATTTTTTCACTTTTAGAATGCTACACTAACCCTGAGTAACATAGGCTACTTTTAACCGACTACGATGGAGTCCAACAGGAGGTAATGTGTTCATACTTGTTGCGATAGCCGACATCCACGCGGGGCGGAGCCGCGGTTAAAAGCTAGTATTTAAATAAAACACAAGTTATTGTTTTTAAACAATCTTACACAAATACATAAAACAGATTGAAAATTATTCTACTCTTATTATCATTTGAAATTGCCACGGTACAATGTCAGTAGTGATGAATTTTCTGCAAACATATTTCGCACTCTGCGGGCGTTTTCAGTATGATTTCCTAGCCTGGTTTGTGGTATGCCCACAATCGCTTCGGATGGTACTTGTCGCCATTCTCCTGGGATAATACATCCCTTTTCCCAATCCTCTCTCTCGTGAATGTTGTGTTAATATTGGGGGTTGTTTTTCTAAGCCAGTTATGAAGAGCGCACGTTTTTTACTAACTGTTCAACTTTTGACACAGTGAGTGGGATGGGTTTTCAAATATTCTAAATTTTGCTACTAATATGCCAAATGCATTTTAGACTACGCGTCTTGCTCTGGATAGCCGATAGTTGAAAACTTTGCGTTTTTCGTTGAATTCCCCTCTTGTATTATAGGGTTTCAAAATATTTGTTTTCAAAGGAAATGCATCATCTGCTACGAAAACACCTTCATTTGGTATGTTTAATAGATTTGCGGTTATCGCTTCATTCAATGTTGATTTTTCAAAACGCAAGCATCATTTGCTCTTCCATTAGTTCCCACATCTATGTAAATGAAATTATAATTGGCGTCCACGACAGCGAATAAAATAATACTGAAATTTTTTGTAATCAAAATACTGAAGCACTATTTGGCGGGCATCTTATCTTTACTAGCTTTCCATCCATGGCTCCACAGCAGTTTGGAAAATTCCACGTCTTGTAAAAACTATTCATTATCTTTCTCCATTCACTGCTTTGTGGAACCTGAAACAAAATCATAATTTTATTTACAGGACATCCCAGAGCAGCAGTCACAGGTGACAGAATATGAAAACACAGAGAAGAGTCAGGAAACTCCTCAAGCAAAAGATACCCGACATTCTCAGACCTCAAAAGATGAACAGCCTCTCGCGAATATATCTCATGCGCCGAGAAACCGGAAAAGATGCAGTGATACACCAATAGACAAGGCTATAAAGCAGTTGAAAATCATTAGCGATGATGCTAAAAATAACACCGAAGATGAATTTGACTTATTCTGTAGAAGTTTGGCTGTGCAGTTAAAGCGAATGCCACTACATCGAGCTTTGATTTGTCAACAGAAATTACAAGAAGTCATGGTGCAGGGACGGCTGCAGTTCATTAATACATCCCCTCATGATTTTACGCGTTCATCATCGTTGTCACATAGTTCTTATACCTATGTAATGTCTCCAGATACTTATCAACATGAGCAATATCCTTCGTCCATTTCTCAGTTCCAATTGGCACCTATTCAAACTTATGATCATCATGAGGTCCAAACACCCATAAACACTCAACAAATTAGTGAGATACTGCCCACAACTCAAGAAAATAATACTTCGGACTTGCTCCAAACAGCTATGAGAAACATATTGTGAAATATTAAAAGAATACACTAAATTTACTTAATTCATTTGTTTTATTTACACTATATTTTACTGACCTTAATAAAATCTCGTAGTACTATCCATATCGCTTCACACACTGCTTCGAAAAAAGATGATATTGAGCATCTCGGTACTCTGTATAATGCTTCCAATGATCCAAAACAATCCCCAGTAGCAAGATGTCTGAGAATGATTTGCAATTTCACTCTTGCGGCAAAGCATCCTCATCATAGTATTTTCTTTCTGAATTAACGGTGTAACCATTGTAAGAAGTTCATCAAATTTTGCTTCATTCGCGAAGATGATTGAGGTATGCATCTGGATCCTCTTCTGACAATTCTCTCAATAGACGGTTTGACGCTCCTAAGGCTTGCCTTCTTAATACCCATGATCGCACCCACCAACGACGGCGTTTTAGCTTCTTTTTTGATAATTCTTTTATTAAATGATCACATATTATTGCAACTCCTAAACGTACGACCTCATTCGACGACATCTTTCGGAGAATATGTGTTGAACAGTTCATTTTCCAGATACCGTCTAAACAGTATTCCTTTCATTTCTGCTCCATTCAACCAAAGTGATTCAATTTGATTGAACCGTGTAATTTCACCTTAAGGGGACTACAAGAGCTAAGTGACCTCAAATGATGCACGCACACATTTACACAACCAATGTGAGCGCCATCTAACGACAGTGAGGTTTCACACTAACGGATTAGGGAGGTTACGCCCGAGTGTTATAATTGACGAAACGCAAGTAAGATAAAGATCTAACAAAGAAATAGATGGGACAACGAAATTATTTTTAATTTTAATTTAATGTTACTTGAAAATTTAAGGATGTGGGTGATTTTGAAATAAAACTCATTCGATGAAACTTAAAACATTTTTATTTATATAATAATAGTAATAAACTTTATTTATATAAAGTGTGATTGCACATAGGACATTACATCGTTTGTATTATCTATAAAATATTATATCAATCTAGTGGATGTAGCTCTGCTCTCCTAGCTAGGTTACAGAATAACCTGTGCAGGAGTAACAGTCTCAATCCCAATAGTAGTATATATAAGTACATACTTACAGTTAAGTGCTACAATGATAACAAAATCTAGTTTTCAAATTATTAAATATAAAATTGAGAAATATATGCACATGTATGTGTCTGTGAGTGTGTGTGTGCATGTATATGTGTGTTTGCGAGCGCGTGTGTGTTTGTGGGAGAGAGAGTAGGTAAGTCAAGTAAGCTATTTAACAATAAGTTTAGGTATTTTCTGTTTCGTCATAAGATTTGTTTTGAAGGTATGAGTGAACAATCTTCTTGCAGTTATAGAATGATAACCCTATATTGGACATTTTCGCTTTTTTTATTGTAAAGAGACCCAGAAAATAAAAGTTGGACATCAAATTGCCTTTCAGGAGTACTAGCAACCTAAAATTCCATTATTCCATTATTATTTTCAAAATCAATTTTAAAACTAAACGTGTTTGGGCAAGGTGATGTTACATTACAACGTGCGGCTGATGTTATGAATATTACCTGTGTACTATGGGTTTCTTGCAGTACATGCTTATATCAATAATTTCCTTTACTTATATCAATAACTTCACAATGATGATTTTCCTGTGGTACTGTTTCCAATCTATGGAAAATTGAATATTTCAAATTATGTAGATAAATGTCAATTCTAAATATTCTAGTCCTATGGTTCACAAGATAGGTAATAAAAAATTGCATTTCGTTGATTTTTTGTATTTGTCTTTGAAAAATTGTTAAGCTACAAGTAAAATACCTAACATTCATACATAATTATAATTCCTACTTATAAACAAAATCAATAAACCTAAACTCTTACATGTGATAAGTAACATCGCAATTTTCAGATGATTCTGTTATTTCGTCATGCCTATTTGTTAATTTATCAATAAGCCGCGGTCTTTTAACAAAAACATTAGGTATTTTTAGTTTTTTTTATAGTTATTATAGCTTAGAATAGTTGTAGGTACTTACACATTGCAAATACTAACTTCGTGTAGATTTTTATCAACTTTTTTCTCCTGTAAAAAATAATTACATTTCAAACGTTTTTTTAGTTATTATTTATAAAAGTAAGTAATAAATTTATCTAAATATGTAATACTTAAAATAAAAAATAAAATTTGACTTCATATTCCTGGAATCGAACCCGGCCACTCTCGAGTGCAAACTGCAAATATAGGTTTATTGTTATAAAAATAAATGTTTTTTAGTTATTATTTATAAAAGTATTTAATAATTTTTTCTAAATATGTAATACTTTTAAATAAAAAAAGAAAAGAGAAAATTTAACTTCATATTCCTGGAATCGAACCCAGGTACTCTCGAGTACACTACTGTAATGCACTATGTTTTCTACATTCATAGGTTTATTGTTATAAAAATAAATATATTTTTTAGTTATTATTTATAAAAATATTTAATAAATTTATCTAAATACATAATACTTTAAATAAAAAATAAAATTTGACTTTATATTCCTGGAATTGAGCCCAGGTACTCAGGTATACACTACGTTTCCAAATCATAAGTTTATTGTTATAAAAATAAATATTTAGTAATAATAAAATGTTCTCATTTTAATATCGTTCATATGTTGGGCGTTTGAGTTATATGAACGTTTTTAGTCTTCGTAACGGTTTTACTTTATTTCCCATATTTACCAATTATAATTATTAACTTAATTTAAATTAATCTAAACTTAAAATATTTTATATTTACACGAAAGAAGAATATTTATGAAAAGAAGAATATTTATGAATATGAAACAATGAATTTAAAAAAAATTTATACAAAAACATTAAACAATCTTTACGTAAATAATGCGGCAAAAAGAGCGACACGTCTGTATGGCATCGGGCCTCGGCCAGCAGTGTCGGTACACAGGCGTTTACGCACACATACGGACATATTATTTCAGAAATAAGAAAATGCGATTTAAAAAAATCTATCAATTTGATTAAAAAATTAAAACAATATCACGTTAATATGTTGCTTGTAGAATAATCTGACAAAAAAATCAAAATGATTGCATGTTTATTAGTATGGTTTTTACTCGTTAAAAATTTTTTTTAGAGGTATCTTTATGATTTTTTTCTATCGTATCAAATTAATATACTAAAAAAATATCATATATTTTTCTAATTTAGTTTACTGCATTGGATCATATACTTTAAGGCAATATAAAACTTGCATTTAGCTCCTGTAGTCCCCTTAAGGACCTAATATTTTATTTTATTAAGTATATTTTAATTACGTTTGAGTTAATCAATTATATTGTATTGCTACTTAATTTAAAATCTCTAATGATAAATCAATTAGTTTTGTTTACTTTAATAGAATATAAAAATGTAATAATTTATTGAAATAATGTCATTATAACATAACGAATACGCCTTTTCTAAGAAGAGTTGTCTTTGATGAGA
>JAGSMP010002605.1:0-38483 GCA_029286625.1 Parnassius orleans | reverse complement strand
ATTTTATTTTATTAAGTATATTTTAATTACGTTTGAGTTAATCAATTATATTGTATTGCTACTTAATTTAAAATCTTAATGATAAATCAATTAGTTTTGTTTACTTTAATAGAATATAAAATGTAATAATTTATTGAAATAATGTCATTATAACATAACGAATACGCCTTTTCTAAGAAGAGTTGTCTTTGATGAGATTGTATAAAAATTTCTTAAAAATAGAAAATGACGGCAAAATACTATAAATAATAATTTCTAAGTTTGCAATAATGGCTACATGCCTCCAATCAATTTTACTGCTGTGTTATTTATCAATAACTGTTATTATAAATTGTTTTAAAAATGATAAAAAAGAATCGAGATTTTACATTTATAAATTTCTTTTTACTGATTATAAGCCATTGTATGACTACAATCCCACCTAATTGTAAGTAGTAATGAATTCATAGAACGGCCTAGATCCCTAAATTACACTGTCTTAGCGTAACAAAAGCTATTTCAATCTTGCCTTGAAGACAACCAGATTAAAATCGGACGGAAAGACGCCGACATTTAAAAAAAGGCCTAAAGCCGGCTGCTTTAGCCAATGTACATTGAACATTGTAGCTGTCAAGTATACAAATTTTATATTTTTACAGGGTTAGACAAGGGGGAGTGTACAGAAGACGATTTAAATAAAGTTAAAAATATGGTACCAAAATCATTGGAAGTATATGTGGAACGTAAGTAATTGATTTTAGGCTAACTTTCTCTACAGTTCTTTATAAAATAATGTCCTGCCTTTATGTTCATGCAGTGTAGATCAATTAGTTAAAAATCAATTTATTATTAAAATGCTGTAATTCATTTTACTGAATTAGTATTGTTGACACAACACTTAAATTTCGTAAGGAGGTAAAAGGTACTGCACATAGTGTAATTTCTAAATCTTCTGTTTGCATTTGTCATAAACTTTTTTCTTATGCCCGAATACTGAAATGTACCTCAAATATTTAACGGCTTGTCAAACATTTGAGCAGCTCCTAAACTCTATATTCGTATTTTCATATTTAAATTTTAAGCATCTCTTAAATTTATGTCTCGAATTGAGTTGCGCTTAAACACTACTTAAGACTGGTACTCCTTGAGCGTGTGAACTTCTAATAGAACACCTACATTGATATTTTCTAGTCACACAGACGCATCGCGCTGTGTTACTATACGCACCCTGGACATGAATAAATTACTTTTGGTGCTTCGCATCAGTTACATATTCATCACGCGTTCGTCTTCGTAGGATGTTCATGAATGTCACAAAAAACACGCATTGTATGTCGCCATTTGCAATTTTTTCGGTGTCATTTGCTTGTCACATAGCGAAGTCCGCGAGCCCGTAATTAAGAGCTGACGGCAAAGGGTGGGGCCAGAGTGTACTCTTTCTAGGTATTATATTAACTATTATTTTTTATTTATGAACAAATTTAAAATATTATCAATGTTTTGTGTAATATGGGAAATGTGGGTTTCATAAATGATCTTTTATAAAAAAATAAAGGTTAATACAGATTTGAACAATCACAGTGGTTTAAACGATTTATACAGTATGTAACAAACAACCCGTTGGTCGTTTCAGGGACGTATAGGTGTACTATGAATGGGATTTTAGCGTTTCTAATCAAGTAACTAACTAAATTTAATATGTCTAAAAGTGTTATTTGCATCTGAACTAAACGACACGTGCCGACATACCTACGGCCACTGTGAGGTCTCTGACACGGCCGATACAGCATTTTTTCAAAGCAAGCAGCTGCGCGGCGCGCGCATCCCCAAGGTTTGTGTGTGAATTATCCCCTCAACACTATATTTCAATATGGTGGATCATATCTTATATGTTGCAACTATTGCAGCTATTTTTACTGCCAAAGAGAAATAATTTACTTATTCGTGTTTTCTTTAAATATATGGATATAATTTTATGGTTTATACAATAAAGTAGTTATAATAAAAATGTTTTTCGTCTAAATTTATATATTATTATAACATTAGTGCTAAAAGCGAAGTATAATAGTTATTTCCAGTAATTTTTTCTAGATACAGTTATCAGAAACTTTAAATTTAAAAATAATAGAAATAATAATGAAAATATTTTTAATAATGTTTATGAAAATTCCATATCTCTTCTTGAATACCTAATATTATTTAATATGTTTATATTTATTTTATATTATAAATTATCTTACAAAAATCATTTTACGAAGTCACTTGACGAGAAAAATTCTTAGTTCCGCTACATAGATGACGATGTTTTGACGAGTTCTAACAGTTTCTAAAATTATGTTGAGATCAAATATACATTGTTCAATCATTCATTACGATCTATCAAAGTCAACTACTGAACATAAGCCTATCCAACGGATAACCTCATAAGGGGGTATTTTTCATATTTTCCACTTTAGCCAGGCGGGTTGGCAACCGCAGCTTTTTACTTTGGATCTAGTTGTTGTTAGGAAGATGCCGTTACCCATCTCCTGGTTTCCATCTGCCTTTTACCACACCCATGGAATGATTTGAAGTAGTGAATATTCTTTCACCGCCAATACACATTGTTACTGGATACTTATGTTATAAACCACGTTATTCATCATCATCATTACAGCCCTTGACAAGCCCGCTGCTGAACATAGGCCTCCCCCAAGGAATGCCACAAAGCACGGTCCCGAGCTACCTGCATCCATTGACTTCCTGCATGTCTTACCAGGTCGTCACTCCATCTAGTGGGGGAACACCCTACATTTTGCCTGCCGGTACGAGGCTGCCACTCGAGAACCTTTCTTCCCCATCGGTTGTCGGTTCTTCGAGCTATATGGCCGGTCCATTGCCACTTCAGCATACTAATTCTTTGGGCTATGTCGGTTACTCTGGTTCTACTGCGGATATCCTCTTTTTAAGTCTATCACGCAGAGAAACGCCGAGCATAGCCCTCTCCATAGCTCGCTGAGCGACTTTGAGCTTCCTCATACGGCCAGCAATGAAGGACCACGTCTCAGATCCATAGGTCATCTGCAACTGGCAACACGCACTGGTTGTACAATCTGGTTTTCAAGTTTTTAGGTATACCTGACGAGAAGATGTGGCGTAATTTCCCGAACACTGCCCAGCCGAGTTAAATCCTCTTAGTCTTAGACCTCTCGGTCAAAGTTGGACTTACTTAGTCGGACTATTTGTCTCAGGCAAACATATTCGTCAACAACTTCGAGCTTAGTGCTCCCAACAACTACCGGCATAGGTGTGACATGGACGTTAAACATGATTTTTGTTTTGTCCATGTTCAAAGTTGTTTAAGACCTATCCGTTGGGAGAGACACTATTGAGGTCATTGAGCATAGTGCGTACCGGTTTTCCACCCGCTTTCAGAAGCTCCGCTGTAATTCCATCCTCGCCCGGGGACTTTCCGGGGACTTGCTCTTGGATCGTTACTCACACTTGCGTGTGGCTCCAACGATGACGTGTACAGCTGCCCATAGAATCTCTCAATCACACTCAAAATCTCAGGTGTCCCGGAAACGATGCTGCCACATTCTTCATTCTTCTTCGACGGGTCTTATAGAACTTAGCTCCGACCGCATGGACAGTTTCCACAAGCTTGTCATTCATATCGTCCACTTCATTGCAATCTTCTAGGCACTGAAAACGATTTTGTAACCCGAGCTGAAAGGTTTCGAGACTCTGGATTAGAGCACGAGGGGCACGGAGCGTTGACTTCATTCGACGACACCTCTTCAACTTAACGTTTAGGTTCAGTGTGCCTCTAACCATTCGGTGATCGCAACCAGTTTTCACCCTCGCGATCACTGAGACATCACTGAACAGTTGGCGTCTAGTCGTCATAATGAAGTCAATCTCATTTTTTGTCGAACCGTCGGGGCTCGACCACGTCCACTTCCTGTGGGGCCGCTTCTGGAAGAAAGAGTTCATCATAAAGAGTCCCTCTTTCTCCATGAAGTCGGCTAGCTGCTGGCCCCTTGGGTTCCGTTGCACTAATCCGAATTTCCCTACTTTCAGCTCACCGTTCTCCCTTGTGCCTAGTTTTGGTTGAAGTCTCTCATTAACACCGTATTTGGAGGAATGCATGGCTCTAGAGATATCCTCATACATTTCCTCCAACTCCTCATCGGGATGTGCCGAGGTTGGTGCATAAACCTGTATGACCTTCAACGAATACCGTTTGGTGATTTTGAGTATAAGGTACGCAACCCTCGTCGACACACTCACAATCTTTACAACGTAGTTAACGAGAGACTTGTGGACGATAAATCCGACACCTCCTTGGGACAGATGGTCGCCCTCCCGGTGATAGAACAAGTTGCCGGATTCGAGGATTACCGTGTCCTCCCCCTCTCTTCGGACCTCGGATAATCCTATAATATTGCAGCCAACTTGTCTATCTCTTCTTCCAGGTCCAGGATCTTCTCGTCAGTCCTTAGAGTGCGTGCGTTATAAGTTGCCAGGTCGAGTCGTCGTAGGTGGCAACCGAACCTCCACCGGAGATTCTTAGCACCCCCTTACCCACCTCTAACCACGTTATTACTAATTAGAAATTTAGGAAAAATATTTCAAAAAAGGTTGTTTCAAGTATAAAATGTCGTGATTAATTTCAAACTTGCAACTATTTGTAAGAGAAATGTATTATGTATTTTTCATGTGAAACTTTATTCGATAAAGAATATGACAACTGACTTATTTTGAGCCCGTGTTTTTCAGCAGTTATTTAATGGAAAGTTTAATAAACATAAAATTTTGTCACAATTCAATTGTCTTGAAAATATATAAAAATAAGGGTTGTTTATCAACGACCGATAAAAGAAATGCCTATGTTAATTAAGGTTTTTGTATTTTAGAAAGTTATTGCAGATGTAATCAATGCACATACAAGTTACAAGTATTATTTTATTTAAATTTAATTTGATTATTTTTATGTTGATTTTTCTGAAGTAAAATTATTTATATACGTTTGAATACTGATTCTGATAACGCACTTAACGGGAACCACAGAGTTATTGTTACATATTGTATTTTGTCGGCACTAAGAAAAAGACAGGCTAACTGACTAGATAACTTCTATATTATATATATTAGTTATCAATCTAAATTTAACTACTGCAATAATAACCTCGGCATAAGATATTACTAAAATAACCTAAACGTCATCGTAATCGGATGGTAACCACAACAAAGAACCCGACGAGTCAATCAGGACAGGACTATTCTAGAAGGTCTGAATTGATATCACAATGGGTGTACCCCACAGAGGGTAACCCACTGATCAACAATTCACTCAAGGTCCATATCATAGATCCCCACTGCACCGGTTGAGTTGAGTCCTAAAACAAGACTGCTTGCTTAGCTAGTTTCCGAGTGGTTCATATGCTTACATTATTAATTTGATTTTTTTATTCTAATATTTTTCTTTGCGTTTTCCCATATTATCTACCTGAAATGGATATTAAAATAAATTACTATTTTATTAAGTACATTAATGTCTGATACTTACAAAAAACAATGCATAATAAAACTCACATACCTAGTCACAGGTCCGTCACGTAAAAAGAACGCTGAGCGACAGTGGAGGGGATGTGTCTGCGCATGGGTACAGTCGCGTTCTGAATATTAAATGGTACTTGGCTATTGTTTTATAATATGTGAGTAATTAATTGTTTTATTGTAGAATCATAATAGGCACTTTACCAGCTACTTAGAACTTTGGAAGAGGTTGGAATTAAAAATAAATAATGTTTACTTGAGCATTATTTTTTATTTCTGTCGTAAAATATAATTTCCGTCATCAGGTCGACCACATGGTCATTTTTTCGGTATTCTTCCTCAATACTTTTAACTTTACTGCACATTTTTCCCCATTTACCTTCTCCCATCATATTTACTTTTTCGTTCATTAGTACAGTCATAAAACAATAAATATAAATCATTTTTCTTTCCTTCCTTTTTAAAAAAACCGTCGCGCGTCGTGCAAAGAAAGTTGTGTGTGCGACTGTATTTTGGGAGCGAACGAAGCGTGGGAAGCGTGGATCAACTAACAAACCAATAGCGTGCGCGCACAGTAATACTGGCGAGCATTCCCCCGTCGCGCCCCCTTCATACCACCAATTTGATCGATAAATCGCTCACTGCGCAGGTACAAGGCCAGCGTTCTTTTTACGTGACGGGACTTATAGTCTACTTACTCTAAGAATAAAAATAATTTTAACAGTCGTGTCCGACACTCGCGACCCACCCTTATGCTATGTCAAACAATAGATGTATCGGCTCGACTCGTCAAATCGGGCTACGAACGGACGTGCAATCACCTCGAAAATTTAGGCGGCACTGAATTTTTTTCACGCGTGTTCTCTAATATAAAGCGAATTACGGAAACCTAACCGTTTCATACTAAAATGTATGGAAAGCGGGTAACGATTTCAGCTAAAATTTGAATGATATTTAGGCTTAGATTATTGCTTTTTGGTTTCAATTAGTAAAAATAATGAATGGTGAATGTGTTATCTATACTTTTATCTCACGTTTTAACCAAAAATATTTTCTAAAATAATAAAGAAATAGCCTAGAGATTTAAAATATAAAAGGCCGTTTTGAGTGTTTTTACCATTGTTGACGATTTTTTTTCGAAAATCAAGATTTTTTTTATAAATATCACGCGGTTAAAGGGAAGACTCATCTATTAACTAATTGAGATTTTTTTGTGGTGTCATTCAATGAAGTCAGTTCTTTAATATTTTTAAAACCGTAACTGCCTATTTGCGCCTTTCTTAAGGACCGGCCTCTTAACTAAAAATGGTATACTGAAACATCACGACAGTTAAAGAGACATACAGTTAAGAAACGCCTTTGATGTCAGTCGATGCCGCCGCCCGTCTATTTCTATTTACGGTTGTTACGAAATTGGGAGTAACATAATTTTGGATATTATTATACTCATTATCATTTATTAACATTATGCACTAGCCGCCCCCAATCCGAGACTGTTCAGCAAAGACGCGACTTCAGACACAAGTTTGTTCCGGTACTTGGCGACGTTTTCCCGAGAAATATTGGCACGGCCGGTATATAAAGCATCACCAGTGCTGTCGTCCGCATAGCAATGAATGTTACCAGTTTGCAACATATCATTGATATGTAGTAGGCACAGTGTTGGTGATAGCACGCAGCCTTGTGGCACACTAGCGTTAATAGGCTTGTAATCAGAGCATTCACCGTCTACTACGACCTTGATGCTCCGATCAGCAAGGAAACTGGTGATCCAATTGCACAATTTCTCGGAAAGCCCATAGGAAGGGAGCTTCGAAAGAAGCGCTTTGTGCCAGACCTGAACGAAGACCTCGCTATGTCCAAACTAACGGCCAATGCCTTCCCCCCCCCCCTCCCCTTGGACTCTACTGCCTCCGCCCATCCATGAGTTAGGTAGATCAGAAGATCACCAGCTGATCGACCCCGACGAAAACCGTATTGGCGGTCGCTAATCAGCTGGTGATCCTCAAGGTACCTCATGAGCTGGCAGTTTATAATGGATACCATTATTTTGGAGAACAAGGAGATGATGGCGATAGGCCTGTAGTAAGACGGGTCAGAGCGGTCGCCTTTTTTAGGGATCGGTGGACTAAAGTTGTCTTCCATGAATTCGGGACTACGCCTTGGGAGTAGGTGTACCGGAAAAGACGCGTTAAAACCGGTGCCAACTCCGGAGCACACGTCTTCAGCACAATGGGAGGGACTCCATCCGACCCACTCGACTTGTTGACGTCCAGGGAGAGGAGTGCTTTGCGAACCGAGCTCTGTGTAAACCCCACATCCGGCTGGTCGGCGGTGTGTTCCTCCCGTAATCGAAAGTCGAGAGAGAGCCTAACAGATCGGCTTTCTCCTTTGCGGCATGGGCCAGTGAGTCATCTCTGTGCAGAGATGGAAGAGATGGCTCACAGAATTTCCCTTGGACAGCCTTGGCAAGAGACCAGAATGCACGAGTTCCCGAATAAAGGCGAACTAGCTTCTCGCCAATTCTGCCGATGTGCTCTGACCTTGCCTTGGCAATGACTCTTTTGAAGGACCTGGAGACGGAATTATACTTCTTTTTAAGAGCGCTAGTGTTTACATCCCGAGACGTTTGATGCGTCAGCCCAGGCCCGATAGCACCCCTGCTTATAGCGTGATGCTATTTTACAGGAGCGACCAAACCATGGCTGGGATCTGCCTCCGATGGGCACCACAGAAGATGGAATAAAAATTTCCATACCCTGAAGTAACCAAGTCGGCGATAGAATCAGCAACAACGCTGGGATCGTCCGGCGGAAAGCAAATCCGTCTCCAAGGGTCATAATCAGCCGACCTATAGTGTCAAACACGGCGACAGCCTGCAGAATGCAACCGCGACGTTAGTGTGAGTGGCACCACACTCCGGACAAGACAATGGTGCGAGGAGCCAGGAGGGCGTCGCGTCGACGGAAACCTGATATCCGTCCGGATGAGAGGTCAGCAGAAGGTCCAACAGGGAAGATGCATGATCTGGAACCCGCGTAGGCGAAGTAACCAGCTGAGTAAGACCAAGACCATATGCCGAGGCAAAGTCATAAAGAGATCTCCCTGCATGATCGGTTAAACGTAAACCTAGCCATTCGGCGTGGTGGGCGTTAAAATCGCGAATAAAGTCCCCTGATGTTGCAAAAATCGCGAGCGAAATTTTGCACCCACGCTCAGGAAGAGTAGGGTAGCTTGGGCATGGATGCTCAGCGAGGGATTCTCCGGCACCAAGGGTGCTGGTACCCTCCTGGGGTAGTTTTTTATTTGATTCCGCTACCATGTTAAGAGGGGGGCACTGGGCCTCCTGAAACGCAGAAATAAACTTCTACTTCACGCTGGTATTCTGTGAGGTCGTGGTACCACCCGGTTCGAGCCGGCCCATACGTGCGACAGCAAAAGCTGCCGCGTGGTAGAAAAGTAGCACTGTTAAAAACACATTCAAGATAAATACGAGAGGTACACAGCACGCGTACTGGGGTAGTCGATAGGTTCAGCTCACGGGAAACCCTCGCCTTGAGCAAATCTTCCCTACAATGGGGGATGGCCCATCTCCAGCTGTGTACTTTTACAGGATGATGAATAAGAGATCTAAACCTATAATAGACATAATCGAATAAACACAATTTTCTTACAGAAATGGGAAGAGGTGATAGCACTCTTAGTAACCTATTAGAAGAGGAAGAAATTGAAGAAGCTGAAAATGAAGATGAAACTTTAGATGAAACAGACGTAAAGGAAGAGCAAGAAGAAGATGAGCGTAATGAATACAGCGAAGACAGTAGCGATGTGGATGTTTAGCGACCACAGCTCGCGCTACACGGCGCGAAGCAAACACCGCACGGTTTATAATAAATGGATGTTACTAGCTATTACTAATTATCTAAGCATGATATGTGTCATTACTTGAAATACTTCGACGCAAATGTATTACAATGCGCACACAGACATGACAATTGATTGAATTTCTTATATGTAAATTATATTTGTACATGTAGTTTACATAAATATAATGATCACATTGTTATAATCATCATATTTTTCATATTATTGTAATGACACATCTCATTAGCTTGGGATTATTGTTGCTGAATTGGTATTATTTATAATAGGTTGCTTCACACTATTTCTGTTTCATGTTTGATTTATGTATTTTGCTTTAAGTCCATTTTGATACCGTACAATAGGCAACTCATCATAATAAATCAAATAACACATTTTATGTGAATAACAAAATTAATGTAATTATTGGATAGTGTATTCAGATGTATTAGAGAGCTTAAATAGCCCTAATCCAATCAAGCAGTGGACGGCACAGGATGCTGATGGATAGTCATATGGAAAATATTGCTACTTGATTTGTCGTAAAATATTTTAATGTTGATTTTTAGTAAATATTATTTATAATATTGATTTAGAATTATTTTAAAGAAGAAAAAATAAATTTCTCAAGACAAAGAAATATATATTTTTATTTTGTCGTAATAAAAAATGCTTATCATCAACTACATTTCATATCACTTTAAATCATCGTCGTCAAACATATCCTCGAAATCTGAAACAAAAACAATGTTTGTTTATTAGCAATTCATGCCGATATGAAGCGTTAACTTAAAAGCCTTTCCTTAAAGTTAAGTAAGTGGGCACATGTCAGACTCGTGTCTGATTGTTTGTTTTTAGAGTAAGAAGAGTTCGCCGCGTTGCTGTAAGGTGTCTCGGCGAATCTCACAAATACTTAGGCATGCTGCAGGTTTGCTACCAGTGGAAATCAAAATTCTTAATCGAAATTTAAGACTAGATCTCATTTTTTACATAATGTACATTATATGTTCACGTAAACCTACTATGTAACCTACACGTAACTAATTCGATATAACAATGTTTTAACTAAGAGCAACATTTGGCTCTAGCTTGGACTCTTAACCTGTAAATGCTCACCACTTGCGAGCTACCATTATCGGTTGTAAAATTTAAATCTTATTGGATTAGATCAGATATATCAATTTCACTGCTGAACATAAGTTCCTTCCAAAGACTGCCACAAACTGATCCTGAAAGATTATCGACATGTTGTAGTGTCTTAATGGAATACCAAGCTCGTTTTATGTGAAGAAAAAAAATACAGCATACCTACAATAATAACAATATAGCCTTTATATCCCGAAACTCCCTATCTTATTCAGTTTTATTATAATATGTCTCTGAATTCGGTGTGCCTCTTTGCAAAGGCCTCCTCGCAACAATTTCCATTGTTCTCTATCTATTGCGACTCTTCTCCAGCTATAACCCACTGTTAATTTAAATTCGTTCTCCCATCTTTTGCGTTGTCGACCTCTATTTCGTTTCCCGTTTCTGGGGTATCATTCTGTCAATATTTTGCTCCATTTACCCTTGGGGCTCCGTAGCATATGACCAGTCCATCTCCACTTCATTTGGTCTATCTTAGTAAGAATATCTGTCACACCTGTTCTTGCTCTGTATGTTTCTTTGCTTATCTATTTTTCTGATTCTAAGCATGCTCCTTTCCATGGCTCTTTGACAGTGTTCGAGCATACCCTGTGCTGCTTAGAAAGTGCCTAAGTTTCGCAGCCATAAGTAAGGCATGGGAGAATACAGGGGTTCAGATCCTGCTATTCATATTTTACTAAGATCTGTAGATTTCATAACTCCTTCAGTGAACAATATATTTTCCATCCATTAGCTATTCTCCTTTTGATTTACTTGGTACATACTACACCTCTACATACTCGAGAGGTTGGTTATTGATTTTTATTTCATATGGGATTGAATTTGATAGTAACTTTGTTTTGCTTGCGTTCATTGCCAGCCCGACCTTCTCCCTTTTCTTTTTTTACGCCTTGTATCATTTGTTCAAGTTTGTGAGGGTTCTCTTCGAACAGGACGTTGATGTAGTCTTCTTCCATCTATATTTAGTCCACATTCATTTTAGTTTTCGGAATATGTTTTCAAGCACAGCTGAGAATAGCTTTGGAGACAGTGGGTCACCCTGCCTGACACCTCTTTCAATTTTGAATGCTTCTAGTGTTTCCATTTGTATTCTTGCTTTACAGTTAGCATATATTTTTTAATGATGTTTATACTCTCTGTTTTTCTAAGCTTTCCCATATCGCTTCATGTTTAATGCTATCAAAAGCTTTGATATAATCAATGAAGGCCATGTACACTGGTTTGTTATATTCAATGTGCTTTTTCTATGATTTGTTTGACTGTGTGTATATGGTCTATCGTTACGAAGTTTGTCCTAAAGCCAGCCTGTTCCATTGGTTGGTTTTTGTCCAATGTTCGACCAATTATTCGATCTAGTAATACCTTGGAGAAGACCATAGATATGTTCAATATCAGGCTTATTGGCCTGTAGTTCAATAAGGAGCCTTTTTTGTGTATAAGAATTATGTGCGTGGTTTCCCATTGTTTAGGAATCTGTTCTGATGTTAGGATATCGTTGAAGATTTTTGTCAGAGCAGGCACGAGTTCGTTTTCCCGCCTTGTCGTGGCGGGGGAGCTCAGTAGCCGTGGCTTGGTCACCCGCGGTGAACAAAGAGGAACCCCTTGGCTGGTCCGTGGTGTAGGGCCGGCCCGAGGTGGCCACTCCGAGTGGGCTTGGCGAGCCCACTTCGGATGTGTGTCGGTGGGCTGCGGCGAGAGGGGTGTCCTCTCCTCCTACCGCTGCAGCCGAGGTGGAGTCGCGGAGGAAGAAGAGTGTTGGTATGGCGATGCGCCACTCGCCCTATCCCCCGCGCCTCAGACGGGGCCGCACCGTTGATATGGTGGTGGTGGGGCCGCGAGGGGAGAGGAGTGTCGGTATTGCGAGGCGCCGCTCTCCCTACCCTCCGCGGCCGAAACTTGGTTGGCAGCCAGAGACCAGATCCGCCACTGGGATCGAGAAAGCGGGTGCTACTAAGCGCTCGAATTTCCTGGCCCCATGGCCTCCGCGTATCGGACTCGGGAGGACCCGTTACGCAGGTGGAGTTGGAGGCCCTGGTGGGGGCGTGCCTTGTGTTCCTGGTGCGCCCCCGAGGAGGGGCGGCCAGCGCTGGTGGGGCCGCGGATGTGTGCGAAAGCATTCCTGTGGCCCTGCCAATATGCGGCGAAGGTGGAACACCATGGGGTTTTAGTCGGTGCAAGTCCGACATAACCCGTCCTTGCCCTCGCGAGGCGGGTAAGCGTAGGCATTTCCCCATGTAAAAAAAAAGGCACGAGTTCGTTTAGGGTTCCTTTCAGTAGTTCGTTCGTGATCTTGTCTGCGCCTGGTGCCTTATCCGACTTTTGGCTTAGTATTGCTTTCCTGACTTCACTTTGTAATATTTCTGGTTCTGAGTTTGGAGGGTTTATGGTAGTCTCGCAGTTTTCGCACTTTCTATTTTCGGTGATATCTGGGTTGGAATAGAGCTTTTTGTAGAAATCAGATGCTGTTTTTATTATACTTTTGCCGCTTGTGATGCTAATTTGGTTGCTTTTGAGATTAGGTATCCAGGAAGTGGTTTCACAGAGTTCATTAAGAGCTCTTTTTGTTCCGCCTGAAGCAATTATGTGTTTTCCTAGCGTTTTTAGTCTTCTGGCTTTCCTATCCTTGAGTATGCCTTCTCTTATTTTCTTACTTAACACTTATTTCTTTCACATTCCGTTTGTCATTTTTGTTGGCAATTAGACTTTTTCTTTTTGCTTCTTCTCTTTTCTAGTTTTGGCATGAATAAGTTGATTTTGAAATTTGGTATAATTGTTCCTTATGTCAGGTCCTTCTGTTTCTTCATTATCTCTGACCTGAATTGCGAATGGATATGATGTTGGTTCCTTAGTTCCTGCGATATGGGTTCCGCTGTATAGAGTAATGTGTTTTCTATGGTCTTAGGAGGCGCCATTTTGAGTGACGCTCTGATCATGCGATGGTTAGTATTGAAATTTAGTCTGGATATTACTGAGGTATCAGTAAACAACTTTGGGTGGCTGCTTATGATATAGTCTATTTCATTTCGGTACTTTCCGTCGGAAGAGACACATGTCCACTTGTTATTTTTATTCTTTTTAAAGATTCTATTCTTGATAGTTAAGATTATGCTCTAGGAGGTCTATTAATCGTCGACTGTTAGTACTTCTCTTTCCATGGCCAAAGTCTTCCAGTACATATTCGTCTTTGTTTTGTCTGGCAACCACTTGCGCATTGAAATCCCCCATTAGGATAATTATATTATTAGAGTAGTCATATATGGTTTGAGATAGTGTGTTGTAAAAGGATTTGTGTTCTAGTTCTTCAGCTTGTTACTGCAGCATACCTAGTAACCTTTAACCGATCCGTTGCGACACCAATTTTCGACAACTTTTAGCTGTGGCGGCGAACAAATATTTCGTGACACACTTGTAGTGTCAAGTGCCATAGAAGTTGATGACACGCCTATTGTGTCATCAGCCATGTGTAAAAATATTGTTCTTTTTTATGCTTTCTTCACTTGTTTAGACCTGATTAAGTTTAGTTGACATCAAACATCAGTGGCAAACGGAAGGATACTTATTTTCAGTGGCTAACTACGTATTTTTCTACGTGTTTTCCTTGAAATGGAGAGTAAGTGACTTTTTTATGCAGAGATTACAAACCTTTTGTACAATTTTTTGTTTTATAAAAAAATCATTTATATAAGTAGGTACAGCTAAATCACCCTTACAAAACTTGGTTTTTATTAAATTAAATTTTCACCTAATAATAACGTTTGTAAATATCAAACAATCAAGAACCTTAATTTGGAAAAAATATGGTTTATGATTCATTGATATTTACAAATGTTATATATTATTTAATGTTATACAAATGTAAAAGTAAAGTCGATCTGAAAACGTCTACTTAGTAAGAATAGCAAAACAAGTGTTTTCAAAAGGAAAAAACAATAGCCAGATGCGCCGGCGCTGTACGGTGGTGGATGAACAAAAGAATATTTATTAGCCAACTTTTTTTATGCATGCACGCGTTATGCATGCATGCAGAGGTTTTACTCATGTGGTGTAGTGGTGTGACTCATTGAAGATAATGAGCATATTAACCTAAAAAAAAATATTAAATAATGTCATGTTTTATTTGCACATACCATTAAAAAAATCGGCATGAACAGCTTTTTCATTAGCAGCCAAGTCCATTAAAAGGTTTGATGGTCCACCTGCCTGGAAAATCAAATTGTTTGTAATTGTTTTTTATTCACAAAGCCTCACTCAAAAGAACAAGATGTACATACACAACATTCATTTGTTGTAGGGAATATACTATACAGATTATTGCCTTCCCTAAAGAACGCCACAAAGACACACAGTCTTGAGCCATCTGCATGTCGTCACACAATCTAGTGGGGGTGGGGGGGGCACACTTCGCCTACCGGTACCACTTGAGAACCTTGCTTTCCCATAGGCTGTTGGTTCTTTGAGCTATATGACTGGCCTATTGCCATTTCAGCTTACTTATCCATTGGGGTATGTCGGTAACTCTGGTTCTACTGCAGATATCCTCATTCCTAAGTTTATCATGCAGAGAAACCCTGAGCATAGCCCTCTCCATAGTTCGCCGAGCGACCTTAAGCTTCTTCATATGGACAGCAGTGAAGGACCACATCTCAGATCCATAAGTCATCACTGGCAACACGCACTGGTTGAACAAACTTGTTTTCAAGTTTTGAGGTATGCCTCATAAGATGTGTCGTACTTCATTCAATTTGGCTGAGCAGCGTACGTCTCCCGTACGCTGCTCAGCCAAATTGAATCTGTCAATTGAAGTTCGACTTACCTAGTGGGACTATTTGTCTCTGTTAAACATACTTGTGAACAACTTTGATCTTAGTGCCCCCAACAACTACCGACATAGGTGTGACATAGACGTGACCTATCCATCGGGAGGCACTATTGAGTTCATTGAGCATAGCGTTTAGGTGCCCTCCAGCGATTCTGCCATAAGGACTACATTGTCGGAAAATCAATGGTGAGTGATGTACTCGCCATTGATGTTAAATCCTTTCCAGTACAGTAGCTTCAAAATGTCTTCCAATGCAGAGGTGAATAGTTTCGGGGATATAACATCACCCTGTCTGCAGTTGGATAGGTTACATACTCTGGTTATGTATTCAGATAGACATCATAGCCCTACTGTACAAACACTTCAGCACTTCGATATACTGACAGTCAACTTTGCACCTCAAGGGAAACAGGTTGAAATTTAGAATCGTTTGGCAGGAGGGGGGCAGGGGATGAGGGAGGGGGGGGGTGAGCGTCCCCTTACTTCCGACACCACTCTCATTAAAAGGTAATACACCGTTCTTGAGAAAAATCAAAAAGAAAATCCCATAGAACTAACCTCAAAATGTTAACATTTATCGTCTTCGGCAGGAGGGGCGAAGAGGGGAGCAGGAGTGTGCCCTATCAGGGAAAGCCCCTCTACCCTTTCCTCCTTGCGGAAAAGTATAGTTTATGAGTAATGGTATTTTTGTAAAATCATAACCTCACTTTTTTTACACAGGAATATTGACCCAAAGTTACTTCTACTACGGCTTCGGTGCTGCAGGAAGTGCAGCCCCTTCACCTTTGCTACGGCGGGCGGGAGCTGCTCTCCCTCCGCGCCTATGGCTTTACAAAAACACTCTAGGAGTAGGGCAGACAAGACTATGTGGACTCGGGGTGTGCTGATTCAATTTTAGTACAGATTCAATCAGATCAGATATCTTATCTATAAAGTCAGGTTGCCTTTGCTTACGCCACAACCTTTTAACCTATTACAACTGAAAGTATTTCTGGGCAGTTTTAAACAATTCAGAAATAAAACACAAAATGTATAAAAATTAGTATGTGATGCGATTTGACACTTGACAGAGAGTATAGACAGTATTTGTCGCACATACACAACATTCGGTATGCTATCCAGCTTTCACAGTAATATTGTATATGTTTTTCCATGTTTTTCGCATTTTAGGTTATAATAGTTTTTATTTATTTTTTCGATAAGAGTGCATTACCTTTTAATGTGAGTGGTATTATTATAATCGGGACCAAACCTCTACCAAATAAAACACACTCCCCCAAATTCCTGCCAAACGATTCTAAATCCAACCCGGGAAACAAAATAATAAAACATTACCAAAAAAAATATATAACATTTTCCTTCAAATCCAATAAAATCAACAGGTTTACAGCGCCGCCTCAGTATAGAATAACAATGTAAACTTTAAACTTAAATATCTCAAAACTAGCTCAATGTAGATTGGATTATTTTTATTAAACTACATCCAATTTTGTTGAAGTTCAGAGTATGTTAAAATAAAATGACAAGCTGGTGGAAACTGCATGTTTACCCATATAACAATACAATGACAAATACAACAATACAAATGACAATAGTTTTCTACACATTGCCAGTTTAACCTTGATAATGCTAAACACATGTGCTTTGTTTTCGGAGCATTTTATAATTTAAAAGAGCTGCTTTTAAAAACTAACTCAAACTAAGTGCTAGCTGTATAATAACTTTTATTATACAGCTAGCTCACATAAAGAACAAAAAATAATACCTACCTAAAATAATTTTACATTCACATTACAAGTCGGTGCAGAGAAATTACAATAAAAACTTAATTAGAGCCGATAATTGAAAGAGAAAAATTGCCAGGCCTACAATTTATCGTTCCTTTTGCTGGCGAAAGGTTTTCAGAGAAATATCCTTTTGAAATCTTATAAGCCGCTTTAGTTCGGCAAATTGTAAGTAAATAGTTTTACAAAATTATACATACTTCTTCTAAATCCATATAAGGACCAACTCCTTCAGGAAACATCTCATCAGCTGCGACTGTTGGTTTCATTTTATCAAAAGCTTTCAATGCAACTCGTAATAATGCATATTATTATCTCCAAAAAGAATGTAATCAATACTTTTTATCCAAATAATAATAACTTAAATTGTTTTAATTAAAGGAAGTTAACAATTTATTTTTGTTTTTTAATTTCTTATTTTCTTTTCAGTATTTCTGTTTCTGTTAGGGATGATCGATGATCATCGATGTCAAAAATTAAAACATCGATGTTGCCACATGTCAAACATCGAAACATCGATGTCAATAAGCCCATAATCGATTATTGGGAACTTGCGAACCCGCGAAATCAATATCAACTAAATCTTGCACCTCTCCTAAAATATTAAAAATTTTGAATAATTCAGAATTCCTGAACGCATCGATAACCTAAAAATATATCATTAGGTATGGTGTATCAAATTTAACTGTTAAGTGTCAACTATAATGTCACAGTTGTCACTGATTACGCATTGTTATTCTGTGGTGTCGTTGTTGTTGTCTGTTTCTTTGTCGGTTGTTTTTTAAATAATCCGATGGTTGATCTTAAACAAGATCCAATGCACGTTTAGAACAATGTTATTGGTTCTACCTATCTAAAATAAAAAATAAACTTGCGGTGAGATATTTGACACAATCGCTACATCAACACCATCTAAGCGGTTATCTAACGACTTCAAAAAGGAGGAGGTACTCAATTCGACTGTATGTTCTTTTTTTTAATGTGTGTACTCATAACTTTTTTCTGGGTGAACCGATTTCGATGATTCTTTTTTTTATTTGAAAGCTGGTGCTTCTCATGTGGTTCCGTATAAATTTGATCAAAGTCTCACCAATAGTTTTTGAGTTATCCTTAATATTTATTTATTTTAAAACAGTCTACATGCTGGCTTACAGTATGCCCAAAACGCCAGCATGCTAATTTACAAATTACAGTTTTAAATAATAAGTAATAGTACAAGATACATGTCAAAAAGGTCAAATAAATAAAAAAAATAAAAAATACATGCCAAATAGATTAGATGTCAAATAGATTACATGTCAAATAGATTAAGCAAAATGTCATTGTCATATTAACTACCTAAGATTAAATTAATATATTACAATATGTCAAAATTGGATGTCAAAAATAGAAAGGCTTTGTTACATATCTGCCCAAAGCTATCAGCAAATAAGTCAGCCTCGTAATTATGTGCGAGCATTTCTCCAGTAAGCCATATAGCGCGAGCAGTGGGCGCGTGAGCGCCGCATCTGGTGCTTGCCGGCGGCCGCCACAAAAGGCGCGGCCGCCGCTTCGGAGCCAATAACCCCACTCTGCTTAATATCGTCGGGCTATCTATTTTATTATGGATGATTGCTAGGTAGTATGTTATCAACTGCATGGTCCGCCTAAGTTTAATAGTGTCCAAACCCACCATACCAGTAACAAATAAGGACGGATGTAGATAGGGGTAATAACCGTAATTTTGCTTATATAGCAATCGTGCAAATTTGCGCTGTATTCTCTCTATCATTAAAATATATTTCTCCTCATAGGGATTCCATAAAATGGCACCGTATTCAAGCTTACTACGAACATATGCATTGTAAAGTACCAAAGCAACCCCTAATCCGTCGAACTGTGAAGAAGTGCGAATAACGAAGCCAAGCACTTTACTGGCCTTTTTTCATACAGTAGTCACATGGTTATGAAAGTCAAATTTAGCGTCTAATAATAATCCTAAGTCACGAATTTCACTTACTTCTTCTAAGGGCGTGTCAGATAAATTATAGTCATCATTTAGTGAACAGCGTTTACGCGTGAATGTTATTATTTTACATTTATTATCATTAAATGGAAGACGATTTAATACACTCCAATCCAAAACCGCACCGATGTCTCTTTGCAATGCCTGGCAGTCAGACGGGCCATCTACACCTAGGCTTAATTTGAGATCATCCGCGAACAACAGACATTTGGAGGAAATCACGCTATTGGGTAAGTCATTAATGAAAATGAGAAAAAGCAATGGCCCCAACGTACTTCCCTGACTCACCCCAGATCTTGTGTAATAGTCACTAGACTCAAATGCTCCCACTCTAACAAACTGACGCCGATCACGTAGGTAATTAGAAAAAAACTCGACAAGTTTCGGGGCAAAGCCTATCACCGCTAATTTACGTAACAAGATATCATTGTCGACCAGGTCAAATGCTTTTTTAAAATCGAAGTACGCAGCATCTACCTGCCTACCAGCATCCAACTCAGCATATGTATAGTCAAGATGACACAAGATTAGTAGTGGTAGAACGGGCAGTTCAAAAACCGTGTTGACTATCATGCAATAAATTCTGAGTTTGTTTATTAATTTGCTGGTATAAGACAATCTCAAATAATTTTGCAAGACTGATAAGACTGCAATCGGTCTAAAAGACGAAACGTCATTTTCACCAGCAGTCTTAGGAACCGGAGTGACCCTAGAAACTTTCCAAATTTCTGGATACTTAGAGTGAGTCAGTGACAAGTTAAAGAGGTTTAAGAGTTATTTAATAATTTATATTGAAGTCGGTTGTACAAAATTTTTAATTTTTAATTATTTTCATAAGCTGGCTCAACTCTTTATCAACAGAGAAACAGATTGAAAGGCACCTCTTTGTCATAATTACTATTTCTTGAATCAATCGGCAAAAATATTGCACTATATAACAAATGAACTAGATATTTGTGAACTTCTTCCAATTGTTTTTGATTACTGTTTTAGACTACATTGTCTATTAATTTCTTTTATTTCATTAATTATAAACTATAAACAACGTGAATATTTTTTTATTCATCTAATTCTACCCTATTAAATACATGTGTAAAAAAACATCGATAGTGGATAACATCGACGTTGGGCTATCGATGCTAACATCGATGTCATCATCGATGTTTCCGCAACATCGATCATCCCTAGTTTCTGTTTATCTTTCTGTGTTTTCTTTCCTTATCTATCCCATAGATAAATAAATAACTATAAAGCAAGATCTTTATCTATTTAATAACTATTTCTTTGTAATTTGTCTAATAGTTAATACACTGTTTTCCTCTGTCTTGGTTATCATGAGAAACCATAGACTTAGAATATACCATAATATACTTACGCCAGTGTATTCCAAGTCTATGTGAGAAATGAGATACTATAAATCATAGAGTAAATGCGAAGTAATTTTATTGCTAAAAATATCAAGTTCAATTAATTTTAAATTTTTAATTTTTTATAAATTTTAAACCTCTTTCAATGCAGCAGTGAAGAGTTTCGGGATATAACGTCACCCTGTCTTACACCTGCAGTTGGATAGGTTTCGTACTCTGGTTCTGTACTCGGATAGCCATCGTCGCCCTACTGTACAAACACTTCAGCACTTCGATATACCGACAGTCAACTTGGCACCGCTGAAGGGACTGTAGCATCGCCCAAATTTCGACGGAATCAAAAGCTTTCTCATAGTCCACATACGCAAGGCAAAGTCGCAGATTGTACTCTTCTGTCTTCTGTACAATTTGCCGAAGGGTGTGTATGTGGTCTATGGTACTAAAGCCTTTTCGGAAACCGGCTTGTTCGGGAGGCTGGAAGTCGTCGAGTCTGCATGCGAGACGATTCGTAATGACTCTCGAAAACAGCACGTAGACGCGGCTCAGAAGGGAAATCGGTCTGTAGTTTTTAAGAGAGCGTTGTCGCCTTTCTTGAAGAACAAGACCACCGCACTTCTGCTCCACGCCTACGGAGTAGTGCCACCATGGACGACGGAATTAAAGAGCTTCTGAAGGACTTCAAGTACCGGTTTTCCACCCGCTTTCAGAAGCTCCGCTGTAATTCCATCCTCACCTGGGGCCTTGCCGTTTTTAAGGTGCTGGATGAGCTGATGAGGACTGGAAGAGCCATTCTAATCTCGCTCAGACTGACGTCCGGGATATTATCGGAATAGTGTCGGATAAGACTCGCTCTTGGATCGTTACTCACACTTTCGTGTGGCACCAACGATGACGTGTACAACTGCCCATAGAACCTCTCAATCTCACTCAAAATCTCCGTTGTCCCGGAAACGATGCTGCCACACTCGGTCTTCAGCTTTGACAGTTGGCTCTTTCTGGCAGACAGATCTCTGGCAAAAAGACTTTGGAGCCTTGGTTCCGCTCGATCGCTTCTTCAATACAAGCAGTATTGTAGTTGCGTAAGTCCCGCCGCATGCATTTGAAGATCTGTCTATTCAGTTGCCTGTATGCTGTCAAATCTGTTGAAGACTGCAGCTTCATTTCCCGTCTAACAGCCATGAGATTAAGAAAGTGATCGGAGAGTTTTTGTGTTCTACTGCGGCGGCTCTTGCAGAACTTAGCTCCGACCGCATGGACAGTTTCCACGAGCTTATCATTTATGTCGTCCACTTCATTGCAGTCTTCTAGGCACTGAAAACGGTTTTGTAACTCGAGCTGAAAGGTTTCAGGACTTTGGATTAGAGCACGAGGGGGACGGAGCGTTGACTTCATTAGACGAGACCTCTCCAACTTAACGGTTAGGCTCAGTGTTCTTCTAACCATTCGGTGATCGCTACCAGTTTTCACCGTCGCGATCACTGAGACATCACTGAACAGTTGTCGTCTGGTCGTCATAATGAAGTCAATCTCATTTTTTGTCGAACCGTCGGGGCTCGTCCAGGTCCACTTCCTGTGGGGTCGCTTCTGAAAGAAAGAGTTCATCATAAAAAGTCCCTCTTTCTCCATGAAGTCGGCCAGCTGCTGGCCCCTTGGGTTCCGTTGCCCTATTCCAAATTTCTCTACTTTCAGCTCACCGTTCTCTCTTGTGCCTAGTTTTGCATTGAAGTCTCCCATTAACACCGTATAGTGGGTTTTGGAGGAATGCATGGCTTTAGAGATATCCTCATACATTTCCTTCACCTCCTCATCGGGATGTGCCGAGCTTGGTGCGTAAACCTGTATGACCTTCAACGAATACCGTTTGATGATTTTGAGTATAAGGTACGCAACCCTCGTCAACACACTCACAATCTTTACAACGTAGTTAACAAGAGACTTGTGGACGATAAATCCGACACCTCCTTGGGACAGATGGTCGCCCTCCCGGTGATAGAACAAGTTGCCGGATTCGAGGATTACCGTGTCCTCCCCTCTCTACGGATCTCAGATAATCCTATAATATGCCAGCGTAACTTGTCTACCTCTTCTTCCAGCTCCAGGATTTTCTCGTGAGTCCTCAGGGTGCGTGCGTTGTATGTTGCCAGGTCGAGTCGTCTTAGGTGGCAACCGAACCTCCACCGGAGATTCTTAGCACCCCCTGCACTGCCGTTACCATGGTCTCCACCGTAGCCAGGAATAGCGGGGCCACCGGGGACTGGGGGCAGTCTCTTCGTAACTCTCATCATGGGGGATTTATGCCATTGTTGCCACGCTTGGCGAGCGGGTTGGCAACCGCAGTTTTTTTATTTTAATATTGCTGTTATCAGAAAGATGCTGCTGCCCATCTCCTACCTGTTTCCCATTGTCGCCTCTTACGACACCCACGGGAAGACATGGGGTAGTGGATATTCTTAACCGCCACTACACGGCAAACAACAACGGCACTACACGGCTCCTGTATTATCGTTTAAATAATGGTTTGAAGTGGATTTTGATATGTAATAGTGGTGTGATTTTGTGTATTAAATGTCTGCGCATTTGAACAATTGGTGGAAACGGTGAAACAAGTGCTCCGATGATGATGTGAATGTCAAGGTAAGGTGTGTGTCTGCTTGGGCGCCATGAGATAATATCGTCAACTGTCTGCTGGCTCAAGTTGCCGTTACAAACTATAGTCTTTGTGTTATAGCATGGTGCGGGTGACAGGTTGACAGGTCACTAGAACGTTTTTAAATATGAGAAAATAATACTGAATTTGTTTTTATTATCTTTTTCTATTCTGTTATGACTATTAAATTAACATTAACTTCAAAAATCTCACCTAATATAGTTTCTTTTACTAATAAAATTATAAAAGTTTCATTTATTGCATGCCGTAAGCGCTAGCGCGCAGGTATGCTCTACTAGGCTTAAAAATTAAGATTCCAACGTTTTGTCGTATGAAATCGTATCTAGCAATCATATTGTACATATAAGTGATATAAAAAGCACATTGTCAGAAAGATAAATGATTGTTGAACTTATTAATATTTTTTTTAAATCGATTAATTGCTATTTTTACATTAAAAAAGGGGTTTGAGTGGCTTATGGTGTGGATTTATCAAGTCCGCATGGCTTCGTAAACACGATAACTTTTGAAAATATCAATTGTTCAACTCAATCTATTTTTAAAACTCTTCATCTATCATGTGGGAAGCCATTGAATGTAAATGGCAGTTTAATTTTGTTTAGTTTAGTTATAATTAAGTTTTTTCGAAATAGAGACTGCGTCACTCACTCAGTTAGTTCGGCGCACAGAACACAATTACTCTCTACCAAGAGAAGAACGCCAACTTCATACTATAAAACGGAAACACGTGTTTATGAATGTACACTAAAAGCGCTACGGTGAGCGCCCATATAATTTTTTATATTCGAAGAACCAAATTTCTTACACACTTAATTATAATAATAATCAGAGATTTTATTACAATATTTTAAAAGCACAGAATAAATAATAGAAGTACGTACTAAAAGTAAGCAGGATATAATATTTATACTTAAATACGTCTTGGACTTTATGGAGTGGCCTGAATGATGATGTGATGATCATATGAGCATTATGAGTCGTGCACTTTTGGATTTTTCAAACTTTTTTTTTAAATTGAAGTTTGACATAAAATTATCGGAAAATTGGAAGTATAATAAGGTTATTAGTGAAAACTTGTGTGTATTTAAACTACTTTAAACAATTCCGTATAATCATGTTATACGTAATTTTTTTAATGCTCTTAGGGCATGCCCAATTGGATTTACCAATATGTATTTCTCTTGCGTGCGCAGTTACTTATTATGCGTACTAGCGCTAATTTTTTTTATTACTAGAGATGTGCCTTGTAATCGGACGTAAAAACTCTCAAGCGAATATAATCGCTAAAAATAAGTAAGATAATTCTATTTTATAGGCGTGTTGCAATACCGTCATATTCATGTTTACTCAGAGATGTGACATTTTAAAAATAACAGTATTTGAAATGCAAAATACAAAATACCTATTTCCATTTTGTATTTAAATACTTTTTTTAGAAAAGCATTTTATATTTTATTTGAAATACCTTTTAGGACATATTTTGTATTTGCAAAATGCAAAATACTTTTTGCTAAGTTTTGTAAACATAAAAGAATTAGTAATTAATGGAATGAAAAATGGTACATTTTTTCTCCCTATGGCAACACTGAATTGAACTGCTTTCTTGTCAGGCCACATAGTAGTAATCTGTGCAGTGCAGGCCACTTAGGTTGACGAATTCGATTGATAAAGTTATCTTGCTTTCCGATAAAATAATAACGAAACCAAAAAAGTGAACCAAATAATTATTGAACTGTTTCAAGTTTGTTTGCAAGTTAATCATAAATTCGGTTAACCGGTGACCTAACCTAACCTACTAAATAAATTACTTGGTAACCATCTTTTTAGTGAATTAAACTTGAAAACATGTAAGTACACTAAATGAATGATTATATCTCATGTGATTATGTTATTTTTAATTAGCTACCCGCTACCCACCAAATCCAATTTATAAACCTATGTTTTCGTATCAAAACAAACAACGATTGTTAAATACTTTAATTAATACATTGATTTATCTATACCTGCAAAATGCATACATGTTTTTTTTTTCTTAATTCCCATAATATTTTCTTTTTTGTTTCAGGGATGATAATTCTTTACCATTGATATTGAAGCATTGTTTTAAAGATATAAAAAGGATGCTGGAAGTGAGAGTAATAATATATCGGCTGTTTGCAAGAAATGCTCTAAAACATTAAAAGGAAGTCTAATTTCAACTACAAATTTTTTAAATCATATAAAAGTGAGTAACATGTTAATTTTCATTTCCTAATCAAACTTGATATTTTTTATTTGTTACAATTACATAGACAATATATAAATAAACAAACTGCAATAGCTGGTTCTGGTTGTGTATGTGTGAATGTATAATGATATTACTTTTTTTTTTCAGAGAAAAGGTCATGGTTATCTATTGACAGAGTATGAATATTTTAAATCCCAAAACAAAACCTCCAAAAAGAAAAAAAATTGCACATATACTGATGAAAATAGTGCAAGTACTTCGAAAAAACTGATACAAAGCACTCTTCCAACTACTTTGCCAGTGTCAGTAAATTAATTTAGACAAGTTGGTTATAGATTTCATAATTGATATAATGTACATCAATATCTAATGTCGAAAAAACCATTTAGGACTCTAATTGAAGGTGCTCAAAAACTACAAAACCCACCAAAATTTATGTGCCGTCGTGTAAGAGAATTGCTGATATGTGCGCAGAATATAAGGAAAATCTAAAAATAAAATTAAAAACTGTTGATTATGTGTGTACGACAGCAGATGTTTGGTCATCATCAAGGAGAAGTTACCTAGGTATGACTGTTCATTGGATTGATCCTCACACATTTGAAAGAAATAGTTTTACTCTTGCTTGTAGAAGATTTAAAGGAACTCATACCTTTGACAAAGTGGCAGAACTGATCATTGACATACAAACAGAGTATCATTTGAGGGTACCAAAAATAACAAAAACTGTAACTGATAATGGCTCAAATATGTTAAAAGCATTTAAAATTTATGGAAAATCTGAATTGGGAGTGAACGCTACTGATGGAATTTTTTCTTCACCATCTGATATAGAAAACATTTCAGTAAATAAAAAGGATGACGACCATGATAATAATGATGAACATGACGACGATGATGATGAGACATTCCTCTTAAAGGAATTTCCTGAATCTCGGAAACCTGAAGAAACATATCAACTGCCTAAACATGAAAGATGTACCACTCACACATTGCATTTAATTCATGTTATAACTGTATTATGGATATTTTGAAAGTTCAGGAAACTTTAAATGAAACCTTAAAAAAACTAGGATTGTCGGTTTTTAAAGAAATTGAATTGCAGTTTCTAATTGAATATACCAACTTTACAAAACCCATAGCAGACGAAATCAAAAGCTTGGAGGGAGATAAAGAAACATTTTATGGATGCCTGCTACCTGAGTTAATGAGAATACAAAAAATCTTGCATTCATTACAAATGGACAATCCCATATACTGTGGATTACTGATAGAGACAATAAAAAAAAGCTTAGAAAAGAGGTTTGGAAAACTTCATGATTTGAAGGATCCTAAAGCTAAAGATGCAATTTTGGCATCTGTGTGATATCCTTTTTTGAAATTAAAATGGGTGCCAAAAGTAAATAGAGAACATATAAAGGCATTGTTCCTTGCAGAAGTGAGAAAACTTAAAAATGATCATAAAGATGTAAATAATACACCTCAATCATCACACAAGAAAGAAAAAAATGAATCCTACTACATGTTCTATGATGATTCGGATTCCTCACTAGCTAGTGATAGTGCAAATGCAAACACCACTATTGACCTGGAATCATTGCAATATTTGAAGGATAATGATGTCAGCCTGCAATCATTAAATATATACCCTACAGTAAAGATGTTTTTCTTGAAATATAATACCTGCTTGCCTAGCTCTGCGCCGGCAGAAAGGCTTTTTTCTTATGGTGGTATGATTATGAGACCACACATGAGAAAGATGAGCGACAGTGTATTTGAGCAAATTATTTTATTAAAATCTGTTAAGTAAATTTAATTTAAGTAAGTTATCAAAGTAAATTTACCAGCCTGTTAGCTGGCTGAAATAAATAAACTTTTTAACAAAATAAAAATAGTTTAAAACTAAAAGTATTTTATTTTAATAAAGCATTTTGTAAATACGTATTTTGCATTTAGTATTTTAAATATAAAATGAAAAACTATTTTGTATTTGAAATAACAAAATACAAAAAGTATTTGCATTTAAATACATTTTATAACCTATTTTGCACATCTCTGTGTATACTAAATTTAAGGAACTTACGATTCATGTACAAAAATACACAAATAAATAGAGAATGTGGTAAAATTAAGAAAATGGGATTAAATCTTAGATAATTTTAGATTTATTCCGCCATTTTGTGGCTCTTGCTTAAAGTAATCTCGAAGGCGAATGACTAACCCCACCGCTTGACTTGCCTTAACAATGTTTATGTTCGTTTTGTAATTTTAAATAAACAAACTTAATAAATAGCAAAAATTAACTTTACAAAGCACAACAATGAACTCAATAATCGAAAGTAAAAGCAATATAAATAAACTCAACTGGAAATTACAAAACGGCCGATAGGTACTTCATACAAAGTGCTAGGCGCTAGCATAGATTATACACATTAGTGTTGCCAAGTGTCCCGTTCGACAAGTTTCAGTTTCAAGTGGGACATTCAACAAGTTCAAATTAAAAAAAACGCACATAGACGACTATGCAGTTTTTCCGATGTTTGGACGATAAATTATTCGTTTATTAGCTCAGTCCAAAAAAATAATTATAAAGCACATTGCGCATTTTAAAATAAATATAAGAAATCATCACATTGCGCATTGTGTCAAAAAGACTTTAGTATAACTCATGGTGGTCAAAATTAGCCATTTTAATATTTTTCAAAAAACCTATTTTTTAAATTACATTTGTAAAGAAAATTCTCGATTATTTTACCTTTCGTCCCGATATTTGACCTACTGGACTTGGCAACACTTATACAAACTTATAACGAAAGGCACTAACACTCGTATCTTGAAAAGCTGCAGGTGTAGTCAACGCCTTACTAGAAATCACAGGTGCTGGTAGTCATTTTATTTATTTTAATGTTAAGAAAAATGTTGCAATTAACATAAAATAAAAGATAATTTTTATTTTCAAATTAATATATAGCATAATATGTAACTATAATGTCATAATTTGTATTAAACTGTAACTAAAATTTACATGCATTGTAATTTATTTATTAAGAAATATATATTCCGGTTATAATTTTTTTATCGATAGCTAATCGATAATTTTTGTTTTCCTTTGTGTATCGTTAATCGCCTTTTTTAAATCGATTTAACATTGTTCCATCTCTAGACACGCTAAACTGTAAGCTGTCATCTGCACCATGCTATAACGCAGACTATAACTAGAAATTGCCGTCAAAATCTCTCAAGGGCTGCGCAATGTGACACATCAACATATTGCGAAGCAGTGTACTATAGAGGATTATTATCACTTGATAGTGATATAAACGAAGACATTAGTCTTGTACCTGCTTGATCATTTTAAAGATCGCTTCGTACTAGTTCATTACGGATAGAGAACTAGTTCGATCTATTAGTTATATTAGCTCTATTCGGTCATCAGTACTACTAAGCAGTTTAAACTGTATCTATCTGTAAAATCTGTATGGAATGGTTATCTCAGTCAGTCAGTTTCAGTCATTCGATATCTGTTCGAATCGTAATGCTGTATTATCACTCGCACACACACACTTAATAATTTCTTGGTCAAAATAAAAGTCTAAAGCAAATTAGTGTTGAAAAAATAATTAACGTTAGTGAAATAAAATCCCATATATGGACATGCGAAAATAAAAAGCATCCAAGGATGCAATCAATATTATTTTTTTTTATAAAAAGCACAAAAAATACTCCTCAATAATTGTTAAAACATAACTTCAATTTTATTATATATTTACAATTTTTTATTACGTCAGCAAGTGCCGAAGCGAAGTCGAGTAAATGTTTGTTTGCATCTATTTATTAAGTATAATAAGTGCAATAATTTGCGAACACAGCGAGTCTAGCATCGATATACCTAAAATGTATCTTTCTATAACGTCTCATTTTAACGGTATTGATCGATGGTACCATTAGAAGCATTCGTCGGCTCTTGTCCAAATGACATTTTCAACTCACCGACTCTCTCGTTCGCTTGCTGTCGTACGCTCTCGCTCGCACGCGCGGTCTGGCGCATAGACTTAGGATATACTAGCATATAGACCAACATAGTGTGCAAGGGAGAAGAAAATTCCTTATGGCAAAAATGCAAGATAGAAAAGGATACCAAATCTCATGACTCTGTAACCGATTTTGAATGACAGGTCGGCACAATTCGGCACGCAAGAAATAGCTCCGAGATATTTTGTAATTTTTTAAAGTATAATAGTGGTTATTTTTAGTAAGTAACTTTTTTCCAAAATGGTTAATTGTTCCGTGAGTGACTGTGCTGTTAATAATAGAAATAATCCTGATAATTTCACATATCACAGGTAAATTGTCAAGACGTCGTCAATGTTATGACGCGTTTATTTTTGGTTAAAATTTATGTTACATACTGTTTAAAATATAGAATATATTCAATTATTTTGTTAATTTTGATATTTTGCAAAGAAAACAGTCACGTTGTTGATAATTTGCATGAATTTGGTAAATACATTTTTATACAAAATATTTTACATGTACGCTAGGGATTGACTCAACTATATCAAAATTAATGTCGATATTTATCTTGAATGTTTATAATGAATCGATAGACTTGCCTACACAACAAGAAAATAAATCCTCAGTTTGCGTTCTAAAATGTAATTTTATGTTGCCGTTTTTCAAACAGATTCCCTACGGATTCTATAGTTAGAAAAAGTGATTAAGGTTCATTGGACGGGTTGGTTGGAATGCAAAGAAGAACTCAACAATTTTCAGCAAACATTTTCTTGAGAAGTATAAAAGAAAAAGTAGAATAAAAACAATTTTAGTAATAAGTAAAATATTGTTATAATAAGACTTCAAAAATATAACTTTCAAAACTTTAGATAAATATGGAGACAGATTTTCATACATTATAAAACTGTAGTATATTAAAGACAAAAAAAATCTTGAGATTATCCTCTTTAAGCCATTATGAACCCAACTAAGTATCTATTTATCAACCAAAATAAATGTATAACCTTGCTTAACCAACCGCACAGCCTCACAGTCGCACTAGTACAATATTCATAGCATGATGCTATTTTCCCCAAGGGGTTGAGCGGAGCTTCGGAACTTCGGATTATATTCCCAAATCATAACGATAAAACTTTTAGCGTAGTTAGGTATAGATATTTAGTAATGCTCCTCAAGCGCTACTAGACGACCGCGCATGAGACGTGATAGTATAAATTCCATAGTATTTGATACTCACAACGGTCAATGCCCGATTCATGCTTGATGGCCGACGACATTGTCGCGAGGGCTTAAATAGCGTGGTTCATCCTACAGCGTTAGTCGTAGAGAAGAGGAACTCGTTGTTAAGTAATAGCTGCGCAGATCAATAGATCTGCGAAATTAAGTTGCACTTGCCGCGGTCAGTCCATGAATGAGTGACCATTTTCTTAACATACCGAGATAGAGAGAATACAGAGTGCGTCTGTATCCTCAGACACTTAGTGCCCTTTACTGTGTTAAGATCATTATGTTTTTAAAATTCATGCAGCTAAAATGATAATAAGTTTATTGTTACTTTATACTTTTCAGGGACAGATGAAAGAATATAAACATGAAGCATGGTCAAGCCTCATAAACATATTGGCCTTTAAACAGAGCAATGTTATTTAACTGATTTCTGCAAGTTTCCTTCCTTAAATTATTAAGTTTACATTCATACTTAAGTCGAATGTAAAAACAAACTCCTATAATCTATTTAATTATTAATTATTAAATGTTTGTAATTATCACAAGTAATACTTATATGAAAAATAAAGCAGCCATTATGTACTCCGTGTCCCCGGTTTTGTTTCCCCATCAAAACATTTTATAAAATATAAATATGTATACACTTAGTTATGTATCTACCTATTTATATTAACAATATGTTAAAAAATAAATTCCGGGGAAACTGCCCGCGGCAGTAAATATTTTTCTCCAAAGATCATAGCTCGAAAATACAACATTCTGATCTTATTATTGGGGAGTTTTTTTAAGTTGTTCGGTAAAGTCACCTGGGATTTTATACATTTGAATTAAAATCCAACAAAAGGCAGGTAGGTTCAGCTTATTCCCAGGAACATGTTATATGAATATTTTTTTATTATTTTAGAACTATCATGGTAAAATTCAGTTAATTTTTGAAGTTATTCAACTTCATGCACTAAACAATTTTTTATAATCTTTTTACCGCTTCCTAAACAATCATTTTCGATAGTTCTTTTAAGTAAAATATACATCACTAGCTAACGCACACAATGACAAATCAAAATTGGTCACGCGTTTTCGGGCTGTCAGGTGGTCTATACGCCAGTATATTCTAAGTCTATGGTCTGGCGTATTTCGACTGTAGGTGTTTAGGTGTACGAAAAGAGCTGTTAGACCGATCAATAATCATCGTTCGGAAACGTTTCTTCTAGTACAGTGCTAAGATACATTTCCTATTCGTTCATCATTCGCGAACTACACAAGACTAGAAAACATGGCTTAAAAGACAAGCATCCAAGCCAAACACCGTAATAAAAAAATTGTTTGGCAAATTTAAATTAAAAAAAGAGCAATTGTACTTGTAGGTTATAAAATATAAATTTATTAATTATGATCACATATGAAAATAAGATAATTCTTGCACCGATGGTACGCATTGGGACTTTACCAATGCGACTATTAGCTTTACGTTACGGCGCCGACATCGTATACACTGAGGAACTAATCGATTGGAAATTTATACGATCAAAACGAAGATACAATGGTAACGTAAAATTTAAAGGCCTTTACTCTATAATGATATTGCTCTGAGTATAAGTTTTCTGTTGTACTCAAATTCAAATCAAATTCGTATTGCCATTGAGTCAATCGAGTGACTGTTATTCAATTGACTTTCGCTATGGGCGCTGTACATATTTCCATTTCTAAATTTTTGACGATACAATAATGTTACTGTCAGAAACTTGTGCTGCCATCGTTTTTAGTACCATAGACCACATACATACCCTTGGGCAAATTGTACAGAAGACTGAAGAGTACATTCTGCCACTTTGCCTAGCGTATGTGGACTATGAGAAAGTCTTTGATTCCGTCGAAATTTGGGCGGTGCTACAGTCCCTTCAACGGTGCGAAGTTGACTGTCGGTATATCGCAGTGCTTAAGTGTTTGTATAGTAGGGCTATGATGGCTATCCGAGTACAGAACCAGAGTACGAAACCTATCCAACTGAAGAAAGGTGTAAGACAGGGTGAGGTTATATCCCCGAAACTCTTCACCGCTGCATTGGAAGACGTTTTCAAGTGAAGGACCACGTCTCAGATCCATAAGTCATCACTGGCAACACGCACTGGTTGTACAATTTCGTTTTCAGGTTTTGAGGTATACCTGGCGAGAAGATGTGTCATAATTTCCGGAAAGCTGCCCAGCTGAGTTGTATACCCATTTCCAGCAATGCTTACGGCAAGAAATTTGGTCGTAAATGATGTTTTGTGTTGCTGCTCATCCAAGAATCAGTTTTCGCTCGAGCGAGTGATCGCTGTTGGAGCCTGATCTGTCTTTGTTTTATCTTCAAAGATTTCCCGTCCACTTCTAAATTCAGCAAGCCTAATATGTTATAAAACGTATTCAATTCCTATTTCAATTATTCACAAGTTAAAAACTCTAGCTCGTGGACCCCCCAAAGTAGACTTCCAAAGGTTGAAAAATTCATAAACGCCAAATTAAGGCTTTAAGAAGCCTGAATGACCTTGACGAAACGGCGACCGCAGAGATTTTAGCTGACGTCTACACCGTCTAGCGACTAATTTCTGTATTACTTAGAAAAGTGCAAAGATTAATAGACTGCAGAGGTGAAAAGTGTATAAATGATGCAGGTGGCTCAGGACCGTGTTTTGTGGCATAACTTGGGGGACTATTATTACATATATACACACACACATATATATATATATATACACACAGGGTTATTTTTCAAAGAGTAGCCAAATTTTAAATTTAAAAAATATATCAATAATGATATACCGTTATTGTAGTTTTTGTAAATACGAGTAAATAAGGCTTCTACTTATATTTGAAATTATCCCGAATTGAATGTGATTTATGGTCAACAACGTTTTTGCCTACCGATCGACCCTTACGAATGTGTGCGTGCGCAGTAAAATAATTTGAAATAATGCATTACCACGCATTTTGAATTTAAAAGATAAAAAGGACAGAATGTTTGAGATATGTTTTAATAAATTTTTCTTCACCATTTGTCTACAAGTCTTATTACTTATTCTGAACCTTCTCTGCAAATTAGGCCGGTTATTGCATATATATAACCCTGTATATATATATATATATATAAACGAACACACAGTGTACCTGATAGTAAGTGAATCCTATGGCCCATAGACTCATTTATTTAGAATCAAAATTTAGACGTGTTGTTACCCCTTAAACTTAACTAAAACTATAGGGATTCTCTATGTTTGAAAGAAGTTCAGTAGTGCTTATCATCTGGAGTAGTTGCTCTCTTATTAATCACTATTTATAAAAATCTAATATCACCCAGTTGCATAACAAACTGCTATAATAAATGTTACAGGAAAAAACTATAAACAGATTACTCATTTCAGTATTTTTTTAAAGGGATTATTTTGTTGAGTTTTGAGAGCCGTAGTAGCTCAGGGGCTTAGTGCTCGATTTAAATTTCACAGTATGCAAGCAACCCGGGTTCAATCCTCACCAGCACCAATCAAATTGTCAATTGCAATTTTAAGTGTTGATTTAGCACATGCTCAATGGTGAAGGAAAAAGTCGTAAGGAAACTGGCATGTCTGAGAAACAAAAAAAATTATATATTTCAAAAGCCAAGTCTGTAAACACACTTTAGGGCAGCGCGGCGGACACTTCTTTGCCCTAAAACCTTCTCAGAAGTGAGAGTAGGCCTGTGCTGTAACTTTAACTTTGTTGGGTTTATAATAGAATAATCAGTATGTGTATTAATATTAGAAACAATTGTAAATTTGCATTTTTAGATATTCTTAATACTGTTGATTTCATTGATCAGACTGATGGTACTATAGTATTTCGAACATGTTCAGAAGAGAAAGAAAAGGTTGTTTTACAACTTGGTACATGTGACGCTAATAGAGCTTTAAAAGTGGCCCAAATGGTGTAAGTTTCTGAATTACTTATGAACTTTAAAACTTTCATTATTGTTTGTACAGTTATTTGAAAAATGCATTTGTGTTCACCTCTGATTATTACAGAGAAAAAGATGTAGCTGCTATTGATATTAATATGGGATGTCCAAAGGAGTTTTCAATCAAAGGTGGAATGGGTGTTGCTCTCCTAGAGGAAAAAGATAAGGCATATAGTATATTACACACTTTGGTAACTAACCTGTCTATACCAGTTACTTGTAAAATAAGAATTTTTGAAACAGCTGAAGAAACATTAAATGTGGTTGAAAAACTGGTTAGTTCAGGAATTAAAGCAATTGCTATACATGGTAGGACTCGAAATGAGCGTCCACAACACGCTGTACACACAGACATAATTCGGTATATTGCCGACAAGATATCCATTCCAGTAATTGCAAAGTAAGTTAGAACAATATATATCTAGTATTAGACACAAAAAAAATCTGAGCTACTAAACAATTCAAATCATCCAGTTGGTTAATTTGTGTTTAAGATAGAATAGAACACAGTTCAGTGTTTTAATATCATGGTTTTTCTTATTACTTACAAACTACAACTACTTATAAAAATATTTCTTTTATCGCAATTCTAGGCAGTCATAGATTATCCCTATTCATAAAAATCAATTGCTGTCCGGTTAGTCCCGCTAAAACTCGAAAATGGCTCGACTGATTTTGATGAAATGTTTTATGTGTTTGAGCGGGTTCCTGGATGGTTTAGATTCACAATTGGACCCAGTAGATGGTGCTGTTGTCGAGATCCAGAAATCACCCATGCGAAGCTGGGGTGAATCGCTAGTTTATTATAAAATAGCAAGCTTTTACCTAAATTAGTAGCTTTCTTTATACTGGTACTTTTTTTATTGGGGAATTACTTACATTATACTTGCCAAAAAGCCATGGCAGCTGAGAGGTTAAAAGCTCCCTGTAAATTTCACAGTATACGAGCACCCCAAGCTACGGACTAACAACAATAAAATTTTGATTGCAATTTTAAATGCTTATTTACCATGTGCTCAGTATTGTAGTAAATTATCCTAAGAAAACCTGCATCTCTAAGAAAAAAAAACATTTTTGGTCATGAAAAGATGGCCAACATGCACTGGAGCAGCTCGACAGACTAATTGCTCCATAACCTTCTAAGAAATGAGAGTAGATCTATGTTAAAGCCTACATGCGTGTGTCTACCCAGCATACTGCCCTACATACTGCCCAGCAGTGGGGTAACTTTACGTTTTACTTGTCATTTCATTGTGATGTTTTAGGTCACGGGTTTGATTCCCATAACCAACAAATATTTGTATGGCGTACAGATTGTTGTGGATCTAACTGTTTATTCATGTGTAATTTATGTACTTATGTAAAATGTCCTTTTTTTAGTTTAACCAAAAAAAATCAAAGTGATACACAATAATCATTTTTATAGAAATATTTATAGCAGCTTGATAATCATACTCATATGCAATATACAGTACAATTTTTTATGCATTTCCATCAATTACCTTTCAAATTTCATATTCATACGTACATATTCACGTACAAGGCAACATGTACTGTACAACTAAATAATTTTCAGTGGAGGTTCCAAAGAGATTGAGAATTACAAAGATATTCTTAAATTTAAACAAATGACTGGTTGCACAAGTGTCATGCTTGCACGGGCAGCTGAATGGAACTGTTCTATTTTTAGAAAAGAGGGCCTTTTGCCAATGGATACTGTTATTAAAGAATATCTTAAACTTGCAGTTGATTATGACAATTCACCATCAAATACAAAATATTGTGTGCAAAATATATTAAGAGAGTTACAAGAGACACCAAGAGGTCGAAAATTTTTGGAATGCCAAACAATGGAGCAAATATGGTGTGTAATTATTTATGTTTAATCTATATTTTTATGCGTGTTCCGAACGTATGAAGAAAATTGAGTAGAAATTACAATTAATATATAATAACAGGTAAAGGTTTAGAACCAGGTCGCCTTAATAGGGGGGTGGGGGCCGGGGGGAAAGGGGTGGGGAAGGGGTAGATTCGCCCCCACCTTTTACCCCCGCCGCGCCGCGCTGGAAGTGCGTATTTTTTTATATTAAATGTTAAAGATTAAATTTTTATTGAATGATTTCTGAGAAAAATCGCCTTAACAAGGAGGGAGGGGGGTGTCCCTCCACCGCCGAAGTAACACCAAAGTGTAGTCGACGGAGCCCTGCTAAGCGGGGCTCCTATTTCTGGGTGGTTTATAAAAAACTAACCACATCGCGACAGAACTCGAGATACCATCCATACCATCTGAATGATTGGCGGTCCACCACTGTGCGATTTAGAAGAAGTTTTCTTCCTCGCACAACTTCCTTGTGGTATCGATTATCACCAGGGATTTTTCCGGACCGATACGACTTAGGAACCTTCAAGAAAAGAGCCTACTCCTTCTTAAAAGGCCGGCAACGCATCTGCAATTCCCCTCTTGTTGCAGTTGTTCATGGGCGGCGGTAGTCACTTACCATCAGGTGAGCCGCAAGCTCGTTTGCCCCCTCTCCCTCTCCTATAAAAAAAATAACGATAAGGAGCACAATCACGTAAACTCTGAAGCAACGGAACGCTTATGACGCGAAGTCGAGTATATCTATCACTGTCAGTGTCAAAAAAATGGCGGCCTAGCACTTCATTTTACGCATTTTCGTAGATGCAACTTATAAAACGTATAATTTTTGTGTAATTTAAGTTCCGTTTCAGGTATTAATTAGTGATTTACGAATATTTTTAGAAAATGGTTTTAAATTTTTCGACGCAGCTGCGACAGCTAAAATTGAATGGGGGTGCTTGAGATAAGCCCCCTTGAACTCCCCACAGTGACAGATTCCTCAAATTCAGGCGATTTGATTCTAAACCTAACCCTAATAACACTATAAAAATATACATAAAATGTATTTTATCATTTGTATGTTTTGTATATTTAAATGTATATATAATATATAAGGCTTATTATATTAACAGTGCAATTTGGGATTTAGAAGAATATTGTCGTGAAAAGCAATCCGAATACCAAAAGATGGGTATACAGGGAAGATGGCAAGTCACTCCAGATGAATTAGAACCTCCATACAAAAAGCAAAAGTCTACCTTAGTTTGTTTAGAAGATGTAACACAAATGCAGGCAAGTAAAGAGATTGAAATGTTATTTTAGTAAACAAACGCTCGCGTATTCGCGCAACGCTGTACAACGTGTGATTGGCAACGATGATGCGCCGCATTACTATCGATAACGCTTAATACCAGTTATTTTATATATCTCTTAGCTTTCTTCAAAATATAGCTTTCTTCAAAATATGCAAAAGATAAAATACCTAGAGTATAAGTAAAAAATAAAAACGCCAGATTACAAGCACTGACCTTCACAAGTGGCAATAGGCAATAGGCGCAGTAAACATTTTTAGTTTTGCTGGGTTGTACGGTGCTACAAAGCGTTATTTTTGTTAAGGCGCGGTGAATAGACGACTTTAATGTATTTGAGGGGTGAAGCAGATGAAGTAAGGACCACTAGTCCCGCCCACTGCGGGTGCACCTGGGTGAATCTCGCCGTCGCTCGACGTAAAATGTACAATTGGTCCAGCGCCCCGCTGTCCGCCTCGCACCGCGTTTCCGCTATGACTGGTGGTTCGAATACCATCAGACGTATATTTTGTATTCGTATTTTTAAAATGTTTCACAATTATTTTCGTATTTAAAGTATGTATATATTTTTGTTTTGTTATTTTTAAAAATATTATGTACCTACATAATTTAGTGTTGTTATTTTTAAAATATGTACATATTCTATTTTCTTAATTTTAAAATAATCAATAATTGTTATTTTGAAATTTTGTAACAGATTCATCAAATGA
>JAGSMP010002604.1:0-21286 GCA_029286625.1 Parnassius orleans | reverse complement strand
TGTTTCACAATTATTTTCGTATTTAAAGTATGTATATATTTTTGTTTTGTTATTTTTAAAAATATTATGTACCTACATAATTTAGTGTTGTTATTTTTAAAATATGTACATATTCTATTTTCTTAATTTTAAAATAATCAATAATTGTTATTTTGAAATTTTGTAACAGATTCATCAAATGAATAATAAATTAATTATACATATTTAACGTGGTAGAGCCATGCTGCAGATATAATATGGTGGTTGCACGAATGGGTCGGCTCAACTGGGGAAGGTCCACGCTCTCAAAGAATACCAGCGTAAAATAGCAGCTTAAGGGACTAACCCCACTTATTCAGCTCAATCTTTTGCTTTTGTCCATAGAAAACACCAGTTTTGTATGGAGATGCGTACGCATCCGTTCAGCTTTCCGCGTGTATTCAGCTTTCGCGGCAAACAGGCATAAAATGAGGACAAGTGTGTTTCTGTCATACGCACGCTAATGCCAGAGTTCAGCGCGCCACTTATGAGGATGTCGGGTGCTTCCGTCTCTTGGCCATTACGCTCGCGTGGTTTGAACGTCTGTGCGTAACGGTGTTGAGCACCTGATTTCCCATCATCGTCTACGGGATGCATTGCCCTTTTTGCATTCCACGCTTGGTTAATAAAATGGTGTACCAATGAACCTTTATAATTATTATGTGTAATAAGCGCGCGCAAGAATTATCCGCAGTATCCTGGTGATTGTGCCTGGGAACCACAGACGACCGCATCGCAGCTGTTGGAGTGAAGATTGCTTAACTTAGTTCTTCGTTTACGTACCTATTAAATTGAATCGGCCTCTACCGGGGGCTGAGCTCTCGTAAGAGATTCCGCAATATAAAAAGCCCCCAGCGCGTGTTGTCCTCACGGGTGTTTCCGCATATATACAAGCAGTAGTATTATCAATGTGAAAATACCTGTCCTACGCTCATCAACCCATTTCTTGTAAAAACTATGTTCGGCAATGGACTATTAATTTATTATGTTTCCTGGTGTGCATAATATTATGTAGTATGATTTATTAATTAAATTAATTATATATTAATTAATAAATATAAACTATTATTTACCTTTTTCCCGTTTTAATTATAATACTTGCCTTAATTTCTCGTAATCACTTGCACTTAGTTGACATAATTAATTGAGCTTCAACTTCGCACGTATTTGCTTCGTTGGGAAATTTGAAAATATAAAATCATTTTAAGAAAAAAGGTCATTTATTTCATCGTCTACAATGTATGTAGTCCGGTCTCCGAGCACAAAAAATTTCGTACAATTATCTTTCCGCTTTCTGCCGTGGTCAGAAACATTTTAAGATAAAGTGCAAATCTGTATAATATTGCAAAGTAGTAGAGAAAAACAGAATTAAAATTCAAATATTTTATTTTGCTTGTTACTAAGTAGGTAATGTGTATCTCAGTTATATTTAAGTATACCTACTACGGATTTTATAGTGAAACGTCTTTCGAATTCGGTTTGGTCTGACTGACATTAAAACTAACAAATCAACGAGGTTCGTTACTAAAATGTAGGTACACCATACCATTTGGAAGAAAATTAATCAAATATGCCTATTTTTTTAATTATTTTTTTATTTGTTTATTTTTTATTAGAGAGCGAGCAGGAAATCTTCAAAAGACACCGTCAAGTTGTTGTAAGACCGATAGTGTGGAATTTTTACCCACTAAAACCTCCTCTCTTAAGTACCCAGTACCACGGGACCGCATTAGCATTTCATGGTGCTGGTACTCTTCATCGCTGCATTACGCGACTATTCCTCTGTTTCTTCTTCTTTCTTCCTTCTTCTTCATCAGCAGGGCCTCCTGACATACCCCGTCATCGCCGTCCAGTTGTCATTTGTTGCCAACATCCAAGGAACGACCTCTTCCGGCCTCTGCGGCACTTCTCGCTCTGCCAGCGTAGCCGTGTTTCAGACCAGCGCTGACAGACAAAGAAGGTGTGCTCGGTAGAGTCAACAACGCCCGGACAGTACACGCAATCAGGAACGCGTCGGATGTTCATACGGTGTAAGTAGGCATTGAATTGTCCGTGTCCAGTAGTAAGCAATTTTGTGAGGCAGTTCACCTCTCCATGTTTACGTAAGACCCAGTCGCGGACTCGTCCAAGCCTATGAGTCCACCGCCCGGTTTCCCAGATTCCAGCGCCCTTGCCAGAGCACAAAAGTCTTCTCGTGTCTCGAGTCCCACGTTCGTCAATGGTTCCTCGCCAGCCCGCCGAGCATCCCAGATACGCCTCCTCTCAAATCCCAAAAGGTCGATTGGGATTGTACCTGAGATGACCAACACGGCTACCTGATACCGTTCGATAGGCACAGGCTATTCTCAGCGCACCCCTACGTTGTACGGACGCAAGTCGCTTCCGATTTTTCTCTACTTTGAGTGCCTCTCCCCAGACCTCTACTCCGTAGAGCATAATCGAGTTAGCGACACTCATGAGAGCTCGTCTGCGGCTGCTCCTTGGTCCCCCGACATTTGGCATTAACCGAGAAAGACTCGCCACCGTCGTCGCCGCTTTTGTGGCCACACTGACAATATGTTCTCGAAACGTCAGTTTCGAGTCGATCGTCACTCCGAGGTATTTCAGAGACCCCCGACTCTCGATGTGTTGATCCACGACGAGAGCCTGGAAGGGCCTCGGAAACCACTTCTGAGCTGTGAGTACCACGACCTCCGTCTTCGCTATGGCTAACGACATACCATGTTCATTCAGCCACGCGTTGATTTTGGCCGCGACAAGTCTCACCAATCCCTGCGCTTCGCCATAGCTCCTTGCAAGGATTAACGCCTACTTCGTCAGCAAACCCCTCCAGCAGTACATCAGTCGGTAGGTCGAGACGTAGAAGTGCATCGTAAAGGATGATCCAAAGCTCCGGTCCTAAGACCGAGCCCTGGGCCGCTCCCCCACTCAGCTCCTTCATAATCTCTCCCATAGTGGTCTCACATATCAAAAAACGATCAAATAGGTAATCACTTATGATACGGATGAGATACTCGGAAACACCTAATTTACGAAGCGCCTTCATAATGTCCGTCCATTTTGCGGAATTAAATGCATTTTTGACGTAAAACGTCATCATTATGCCTCTGGTTGCCCGACCAGGCAGCCCTAGCAAATGATAGCGCTTCGGAAATGGCACCAATTGTACTGCGACCCGGTCGGAAACCATGTTGGTTATCGGCCAGGCCACCCGCATCGGCCACTTCTTCCCTCAGTCGATTCCTTATTAGGCCCTCGAAAATCTTTCCTGCTACGTCCAGCATACAAAGTGGCCTGTAGGATGAAGGCGTGTAGGGTGGACCCTTTCCTTTATCTAACAGGACCAACCTCTGCAACTTCCATCTTTTCGGAAAAACTCCAGCCGAGATGCAGGCGTTGTAAGTGTCAAGGAGCAGATTTTCATGCCTTTTCATTATGACCTTATAGACCTCGACGGGGATGCCATCAGGGCCTGGGGCCTTACCTACCTTGAGAGACTTAACAACTGCCCGCAACTTGACTGCTGAGAAAAGTGGGCACTCGTCATTTGATACCGCACTCTGGGTGCAAACCCGGTCTTCGCGTTCGGGAAACAGAGTTTGGACTATTTCTTCCATCCTATCAGGTTCCATGGGAGCTATTGAACTGCAGCCCACAAATTTTTGGGTGACGATCCGGTAGCCGTTTCCCCATAGGTCATCATCTACTTCTCTACAGACCGCTTTCCAGCATCTCTTTTTGCTCACCTTGATCGCATTAACGAGTCGCTTCTTCACCGCTTTGTACTCGTCATTCTTCTGCTGCCCAGTATCTCGCTTTCGCGACCCAAGTGCCCTCTCCCAAGACGCAGACACTCAGTCCTGAGCAGCGCAATCTCCGCAGTCCACCAGTATACCGGTTTTCTACGAGCTTGCAGTCTGACGAGGCATAGCGGCGTCGCACCTTGTGACGATGGCATCCATCGTTCGACCGACGAGCATTTCTACATCCTCGCGTGACTTTGCGGAAACGTCAGGAGAGTATCGATTTTTGCGTAACTGCCTTGGAAGACACTCTCATCCAGCTTCGACAGTCTCCATCCTATCCGCGATATTCGTCGCTCCGGGAAAATCAGAGGGTTTTCCCCAGATTATGGACCAAATATGAGATGTATTGATGGTCACCGTATACCTCCTGAAACAGCCCAGTCCGAGATTACACGAGCTACCCGTTGAGTGGCGAACGTAAGGTCTAAAATAGACTCACTTGCACCTGCCCTCTGGAAAGTAGATGTATTTCTATTCACAATGACCAAGTCAAGACTTGCTATCATGTCCAGGAGTTCGTTTCGTGTATCACTATACCATGCCTCATTCGATGGACTTTGCATTAAAGTCACCACCTATCACGATTTCTCCTCGAGATGGCAAACGACTCTCGAGATCGTCAACCTCTTTCGGAAATCCGCAATTGGCTCGTTTGGAGTGAAGTAACACGACACGAAGGTAACTGCTGGCGTTGTAACCCATACAATGCCATCTCTCGATCCACTGTTCACAGGAAAGCGACCCCGGTCCAGGATCAAATAGCTGCTGTCCCACAGCCAGTTTGATCCGACACTGAGTGGTATTGTCCGAAATCAGAACAATATCTGCTCTGTGGTCGCGGTTTTTATGCAAGCAGCAGACCAAGAACCAGTCTGCATCGCTGAAGGTTTGCTTGCAGCACCATAGCCATTTTTCTTTTGGAGTACCTCCCGAAAGGACGCACAACGTCCAGAACCCATCACATGATCTGAGGATCGCCCGTTCTCTACCGCTGCACAGAGATGGCATGGAGGTTTGCGCCTTCGACTGATGACCCGCCTCCCGCACCGCCAGCAGCAACTGCTGCGGTCCTCTTATGCCCTGCACGAGCCCGCAAAGTGGCAAATTTATTGGGTTGCGTGATTGTCACTTTGAGTCCGTCTACGCCATCACCAATGCCCCTCATCAAGGCCTCCTTGACCTCTTCAATAGTCGTAGCGGCTTCCTGCCCGTCTATAACCACCGTAGTGGTAGGGAAGATGGCGCACCTCCAAGTCACCTCCGGCTGCCTCGGTGATCTTGTTTCCAGTGTCGAGCGATTTTTGACAGGTCCCTCGAACTCGATAAGAAGACCACCTTTTGGCAGTCCTTATGGCTTTTTACTGCTGCGCCCAAATCTTCGGTTGAAGCCCCGAGCGCAGAGCCCTAGAACTTCACCAGAAGATTTGCCCTCACCTGGGTTTATCAGCACTGCCTCCGGTCGTTGTTTCCTAGGCTTCTGATCCTCCTTGGATATTGTGGTCAGTTGTTCCTGGTCCTGGTCTTGCTGGCTCCGTCATCGTTTCCTGATCCACCAATCTAGTTTTCTTCCTCTTCGTTTTCTTCCTTTTGGATTCCACCATTGTAAACAGAGCTTGTGGCAGTTCTGGCTGTTTTTGCTGCAGCTCCGGCTCTGTCGTCTGCTGCTGCTGCTGTCTCTGCTGATGTTGCTGCCGTTGTGGCTGTTGTCCTGCAGCATTTTTTCCGCCCCGCTTGTATTCTCAGCAGTACGTTCCTTTTGTATTTTGAGACAACATGAATTTCGTCGTTAATTCCCTTTACTGCACGTCCTTCGGGACCCTGTGATGGATTTGGTGCCAGTCCCTTTTTTCTCGTATTGTCCGGCGTGGCCTCCGCTTCTTTTTGGGAAGTCTTGGTTTTTTGCTCTACATTGCACATAACCTTCTTCTCCACCGTTTCTTTTAGCGCCAGTTTTCCCTGCGCTTCTTTCCACTCCTTTCTGTAGATAAAGGACTCGAGAAGCAACCTTTGAAAGTCCTTCTCCTCTCGTAACCTCCGTCGATACTGCACTTTGCTTTGATTGTGCGTAGCGTCTCCCTAACTACTTCTTCTAGCTCTCCTAGTAGACGATCTTCTTTGTTGATCGCTTCGTCGCGTTTTACCTGTTCTACTGGTACGTCCGCTGGTCCAACACCCTCTTCTGTCTTGTATCCTTGTTTGTTTATTAAATTTGATTCTTCCATACTATTCCCACGAGCATGTGTTCGAAGTAAAGTCCGCCGACACAGAGCCGGCATGTGGCGGTAAGGCGACTTAAATACATAGTGGCGCCAGGTGTTCGAAGGAAATCGTTTGCAAGCATCTTTCGCCCTAAGCATCTTTCGCCCTGCTGCCATTCAGCTATCGCCACGATTATCTTTACACCTTAGCTTGGGTTTTGAAGAGGTTTTCCTTCCTGCTTGTCCGCGGCAAGTTTTTCGAAGAGTTTTTCCGGTTATTACGCCGGTCACTCTCCTTATCAGCCTTACTAACCCTTTCCGCCCTTGTGCAGAAAATCATCTGATGATTCTGTTCACAATCAAATATACCTATTAACATAGCATTTTGAAGTATATGTTACCTTTTTAGGGTTGCGTAGTTACACAACAAGGAACCCTTAGTGTCGCCATATCCTTTCGCGGTTTTACTCAGAACCCTAGATGCTACAAATGTGTAATTTGGCATAGTTATTGATACTAATCACGTCTACAAAACTGTGAAATAAAATCTTACAAAACATTTTTATTTTGGGTACCTCCCATACAAGTTAATGGAGGATGATTTTTTTTATCCGTCACGTGGGGTATCGTGGGATAGGTATTTTAAACACTGGGGGTGTCGAACTACATCTTCTCATTTCGGGGGTTCTTTTGCGAAATATTTAGCTTTAAAGTGATATTTTTCATTAGAGTCATGTGGGGGGCACATGACTCTAATGAAAACCCCCTCTACCAACTAAACCACTGTTTTCGAAAACGTGAAAAATATATAAGATAGTAGTATATAATAATGAAGTGAAAAGGACAACTATCACAGCTAAGTAGAATCAAGAAATTAACGAGTAATAGTTGACCAACTTATAAAATTCACTTGGATTAGTAAAAATTTCATTATAACTCCATTGAGAATGACCTGAAACTAGCAGCATTATAACTTTGTAACGTTACTGTAAAAAATAAACATTTGATGAAGAAAGAGGCTTATATGCATTACTACAATAGCTTTACTTTTTCATTTGCGGGATAGGCAGGGAGGATCTTTCTTACTTACTTACTACTTTCACTTTTTTTTAATTGGTAGTTATTTTAGGCCTCATTCAAAGTATTCATATAGCCTCATACAGTTTCATTCGTCACACTCTTGGTTTACCCGAGTGACCTCAGGATAATTTAGGGAAGTGGAGGTTTACGTGAAGGTTCGTTACGGTGATATATGTATATCGTAGGGTTGCACTGCCGGGAATAATACAGATAGATAGTCAACTATTATCATCTTTGTACTTAATTGGCATGTGAATAATTTGATGTAAATTGTATAATTTTCAAAATTGTAAAGTTTTTTTTAATCTTTTTTGAATACTACTCCCTATAAGTCTGATTTTAAAATAAGCACTTCAGTTACCATCTTCCTATTTGGGTCAGTTTTTAGTCCGCGAAGTCACTTATTATGCTCATTATCAAGAAAGGCCACGTATTGTGACGGACAACTACGGAACCCAACCTCTACATTGTGCGTGGCCCGACACGCACTTGGCCAGTTCTTTTACATCTGATTTCAATGTGCCCAATTATATATTTAATATATTATTTTGAAGGACATATTTATCACTTGGCAAGGTTTCTTTTACGTATATACGTAAAATATTTAAAAACGTGAATTATATTTAAATACGTGAATTATCATTATTTACATTTTACTTTTCTTTCACAGAGACACAAACGGCTTGAATGGAGGTAGACAGAACTGGTTCCATTTAATAACAGTAATAGTAGCAGAGGACAACACAAAATAAACTTAACAATGAGAAACGTAACAAGATAACAAAACAACGAACACACGCAACACAACTTAAAAACTATTTAATCAAGTCTCAGAACTAATGTCTACTCTTACCTGAGCGGTTACAGTTTTTCCCTGACTTTACTAAGTTATAAGCTACTAAGTTCTAAATGATAACGAATAATATCAAGACAACTCTCTTTGCTTATGCGCAGAAACATAAATAATATTAACTTTCACTCGCCTGAAATACGCTGTATTACTTGGTGCTCTGTGATGGGTCGCTGCATCGGTGCTCTCACTGTGGTGCGCGAAATAAGTTGTCCCGGGAGACTGTAGTCTCACTGCGAAGTGTATTGGACGCGTGTTGTGGTGCAAAGTTCGTTTTGTGCGAACTCTCCTTCCTAGCTTCGTGGTAACCGTAAGTAGATTGAAACACACCCGCCTCCTCAGAAGTGGCCATCGTTTTAAATTTTTATGTTGCTAGTTGCATTAGACAACAGTTAGGTACACACCCTAGCGTACCAACGCGCTAGGTTTATAGGTGTTCGTTGTAGGTACACACCTCCCCACGCCGAAAAGTAGGGGAAATTGGTACACACATGTGCTTATCTTAGTGTTAGCATATTAATACAAGCTGGCGTCGATTACGATCTACGAACTCGCCAACTTTTTTTGTCGAGCCTGCCCCGACATTTGAGCTGTGTTTCCAGCATAACGCAACGCGCAGCCCGCGTCCGAGCCCGCGCCTCGGGCAGGCCCCTGGGCCGCGGCTACGCCCGAGCCTATCGTCTATACGGACAACCCCCCCCTCCCCTTACTTTACTCCCGTAACCCCGGTTTCTTTCACATCGGTATATGATGCTGCGTCCCCCGCGCTTTCTGGGATGTCCACCCGCGGCCTCCCATCCCATCTGGGATGTCCGACATGCTCCGTCCAAGCCCAAAGACGAAGGTTTCACCCTCGTACAGGGCAAAAAGTGCAAACGCACAGCCTCCAAAAAGGTGGCCGAGCCAAACTCAGCCAGCTCCCGCGGCGAGCGCTCAACCCCCCAAACCTGCGGCTCAGCCCGCAGCGAAAAGGTCCCCTGCTGAATGTAGGGAAAAGCCGCCGCCACTCGTAATTGTCCACGAAAAGGCCATATAGAATAACCTTTCCAATTGGATAATCACAAAAACAAATATTGCCCGAAGGTGCAAAACGCCAGTCAGGTCATACACAATTTTGTAGAGATAACTGAGGATTTCAGCAGAGTTACAAATCACCTGTGCGCCCAACAAGTAAGTTTCCACACCTATGCGCTCCCTGAAGAGCGCAACCTTCATTTGGTCGTCCGCGGACTCCCCATGGAGCTCGAGACCGTCTACATATTACACGACCTCAAAGCCCAAAATCTTCCGGTCTGGGAGGTGCACAGAATGCACCACTAGACCGATAAGAAATGGTACTTAGACTTGTGTCTTGTTATTGTGGACCTGTCTCCAGAACGCGAGGATATCTTAACATTCGGCACATCTGCAACCTAACGGGAATTGCAGTTGAAGCCCCCCGAAACAGAGGCATTATTGGCCAGTACCACCGATGCCAACTTTTCGGCCACTCGGCCAAAAACTGTAATGCCAGGCCTGGGTGCGTTAAGTGCCTAGGTGACCACGGCACTACTGACTGCACCCGTACGCTCAAGATGGCGGAGCCTCGGAGCTGTGTCAATTGCAGCAAAGCGGGACACCCAGCGAACTATCGCGGGTGTTCTTAAACCCCACGAAGAAAACAGCGCGGAGGTAAAATCCTTAACAGGTGCGCGGGTCAAGTCAGCGTGTCCCGCTCTCGGCAGCCTGCCAAAACCTGCACCATCCTCAGTGCCCACACCCTCGCCTCAAACCGTTACCAATCAAGCCCCCATCGTCGGGATCTCGTAGGGATACCTTCTGTTGCGGGGTGGTCACCATCAGCGTATATAATGAGTCCCGGGATCTCCATTCGAAACGCGACCGGGCCCCTCTCAAGACTGCTCTTTAATAAAGCAAAGCGAGAGAGCAGTCTTTACTGGCCCCAGCACCCTCGCAGTGCTATCACGTGTGCTTGAGACCACTTCCGAGTCACCATCATCCTCAAGGGTTACATTACTAGACGTTCGGGATCCCCGCCACGAGCGCCCGTAAACCCCAAGGCCCCGTTTCTGGTAGGGGAACACCGTCATTAAGTGGAGGGCCGTGACGAACTGTCCTCTCCCGACACCGCTCAGAAGCCTCCTTCTGGACCATAATGGATTCACAGAAGGCGGCTACGGCTCTCCACGCCGAATCCCTGCTCAGCATCGCTGACACGACTGCTGGCAGAGAGAGGTTTTGATCAACCCGGCTTACCAGGACCATCCGCTCCCGTTACCACGATGGAAAAGTTACCGACGTATGGGATGTGGTCCTGGTCCTGCCCACTGCAGTGAAAATAGTTCGCTGTTGCTTCGCGTCCGATCTTACACAAATAATCACCGAAGCACCCGTGGCCGGTCATTATCTGTGTAAGTCTGTAGGTGAGTCTTCCTGTTCGTCGATACATCCAGGCTTCGAAGTGCGGCAGAATTGCTTCAACAACGTGTTTGCGCGCATAAAGTTCTTCAGATGGACGAGCGCGCCATGTTGCGAATACGTTAAGTCGTTCCTGCCGCTTAACTCCTTCGAACACCTAGTAAGGTGCTAGCCTACCTGCGCCTTCTGCGCCGAAACCTAATGCTTGGGTAAAACCTCCGGCACTTGTCGCCTCACAGGCATTGCCACCTCCCCAGGCCCCTAAACCCAAACCTGTCCCACAAGGCTCTTCCTCCTTCGCCACCGACTTCTCGCTAGTCTGCGGATTTATCAGCAACACCACCCTTCAGGACAAACTCAGCGCTACGATTGAGCATATTGGACTTATTAACGAAATCTGGTCTTTCCAGTGCGCTCAATCACCTAACTAAAATATCATAATGGCAGTACAACAGTTAGGTAGAACAAAACCACGCTCTCTGACTGTCGCGTTCTTTAACGTAAACGGCCTCAGACACCAAAAAAACAAGATCGCGCTCTTCCTGCGCAACCACGATGTAGATATCATGCTAGTGAAAGAAAGCAGTCCTGATGCAGCTAGCCAGCCCGCAGGGGAGGTCCCTCAGACCAAAACCATCGTGGACTGGTGTAAGCTCAATGTCAAACTTGAGTATACGATCTCCCAGCATTAAGACACAATTCACGACAAAATAGACTCGCGAGAGGAAGCCAATAAGGCGATTAACGCCCTCTTGTAAGATTCGTGTGTCGAGCAATCAACACTTGAAGCTTCCGGTTCCAAACGCGGCCCTAAGACAATACGATCACTACGTACAATTGACAACATATTTCGACTGCGCAATCAATTATTATGTACAATAATTCTGTATTGTGGTGAGAAAATAAATTATTATTATATTATCACATATATTGTCACAAAATTATAATATTATAAATATAAATACAATCTATATAAATAGTATTATTATTTCGGCTATTATCCACCGCGGCGAGGAATCCTAAGCCATCGGTGAAGTTAGGCATCCAAAGATAGGAACCTTCTTACTATTCGAGCTGTATTTAATAAGGCCGATTTTGAATTAATCCTTCAGCCACTTGCCCAAACCTAACTTGACAGATAATCGTCCATATTTTACCGATAAGCCCATTGACTGATACAACTATTGGTACAATAATAGTAGAATCAACGTCCCATAGCGACAATCTCATGAGCTAAGTCGATATATTTTATTTTTTATCATTCTCTGCTTTCACGAGATTCTCGTCATGAGGAACACTGATATCTATTATTATTGCTTCGTGTAGTTCGGTCTACCACCACAATGTCAGGTTTATTTGCCACTATAAACCTGTCTGTGATAATTGACCGATCCCAGTACAACGTGACACTTCTATTTTCAAGGACTGGCTTTGGTTCATACTATAATATGGAACGTCCTGTTGAGTAAAACCAAATTTAATGGCAAGCTGCTGGTGTATTATTCTAGCTACTTGGTTATGTCTGTGCAAATACTCACCATTCGATAGTTGTGAACAACCGGAAATAACATGTCTGAGGGACTCTCCAGGGCGGTGACATGCGCGACATACGTCAACCGTGCCGTCCCTCAAAATGTACTTCCGATAGTTGTTCGTTTAATTACTTCGTCTTGTATTGCACAGATAAAACCTTCAGTTTCTGCAAAAGGTCACCAACCAAACCAATGTACTGATGCAACCATGTCACATAAGGATTAGTCAATGTTTTAAAAATCGACCATGCAGTTGCTTGTCATTCCAAACCTTTTGCGTTCATCTATAGTCATAGTATGAGGCCTCTGCCAGTCCTTTGCCGACATATTGCGGGGTTAATGATTTGTCATTAATCACTGTCACTATGAATGCGTGATGTGTCTTTTTTAAATAAAATAGTCTCTGAGGTTGTATACTTCACGGTTGTGTAGGTTTTAATGTTTAATAAACCCCGTCCACCATCTTTTCTTGGAAGATACAACCTCATGACAGATGATCGCGGTGGTATTCTGTGCGTAGTCATTAATATACGGACTCGTCTATCAAGGCATCCAATTCTGTTTGAGACCATCTTGTAACACCAAAAGTATAAAGGAGGCTAGGTATTACCCAGGAGTTATATGCTCTAATTTTGTTTCCGCCGGATAAATGACTTTGATAACTTTTTAAATCTTGACATAAATTTTGCTTTTGAATTTTCTTTAATATTTTTGTCATTAATTCCTAGCGCTTCCGCCATGCCCAAGTATTTATAGGTTTCTGTTTCAGAAAGAACTAAAATGTAAATCGTTTGTAATTTCAAAATTATTGGAATTTTTATTTTGCCTCTATTTACATTAATGACAGCACATTTATCTATTCCAAATTCCATTCTAATATCATTGTTGAAACTATGTGTTAATTTCAACAATAATAGTAGATCACTCTCTTTTGATGTGAAAAGCTTGAGATCATCCATGTAAAGTAGATGTGAGATGGGTGAGTTTTCTTTCCGAAACCGAAACCCTAATCCGGATTCCTCAATAGCAGTGCTTAAAGGATTTAGGGCTAAACAAAGCCAAGTTGGGCTCAAACTATCGCCCTGGAATATACCCCGCTTAATATTTATAGAGTCAATCGAACTACATTGCCACTCACCATGTAGGTTTAGGACAGTGTTCTACTGACCCATTAATTTACATAGAAACTTACAAATTTTGTCATCTATTTTATATATTTCCAAAACTCTCTTTAGCCATGAATGTGGAACAGAGTCATATGCCTTTTTGTAATCCACCCAAGTGGCAGACATATTTTTGCGATTACGAAAGACTTGTTGGCAAATAGCTGTGTCAATGAGAAGAAGTTCTTTACAACCACGTGACCCTTTCCGACATCCGTTCTGTGCAGTTGAAAAAATGTTATTATTTTCCAAATGTTTATAGATCTTGTTATTTAAAATTGCAGTTATTAATTTGTATACAGTTGAAAGGCATGTAATTTTTAGGTTCCGTGGTGTTTCCATTTTTATATAGTAAGTGGGTAATACCAGTTGTAAGTAGTCTCGGGAGCTCACAGCACTCTATGGCTTCTTGAATCTGTGCAGCCAAACGCGTGGCTACTTGTTATCCATTTCAGCCAAAAATTGTGTATACCATCTGGTCCAGGGATTTCAATTGTGTAATCTACGAGTAATTGAGTATATGTTCAGCAGTAATTGAGATAGAACCCATGCTAGCCAAATTAGAATACGTACGTTCGGTTGCACGAATACATTCGCCTTCATCATGAGAAACTTCACTAGACCATATACTTTTCCAAAAACTTAGACATTCATTTAAGCTTGGGCTGCCATGAGTGCAATTGTTAGTTGTAGTGTTCTCCCAAGACCGACACATACTTTCGAATGTGCGATTCTGGAAGTATCGCTTAGATCTTTCTGAATATCGTCTAATACGGTTAGCCCATGCTTTTTTTAACTTTTGTTTTAGCGTATCAATGTACTCAGCAATTTTATCCGGAAAATGGGGATCTAATTGGCTAATATTATTTTCATTAGCGATTTGATTTACTAAAGTTATTATTTTTTTACGTCTGTTACCTGTTTGGTAGTTTATTAGTTTTCCTTTAATTTTGCGAGTATTGTCAATTCGTGTTTGAATTCTTTGTTTCCATTTAGGTTCTGTATTATTTTTCTTAAAATTATGTACTGAAATGACAGGAATTTTCATTATCATACGTACAACATGGGCACAACAATAAAGAGTACATAGTTTCCAAAATTGAATTACTTTTTTCAAAATAATCTTTACATAGAATATTCATTGATGCTACTGTTAATATAGTTTTTTTGTTGTTAGGAAGTTTAGGTAGTTTCGGTCTATTTTCTATAGGTATATTTTTATATTCCAGAAGGAAACATTCGAAAGTCTTTCTCATATATTCGCTGTCCTGGGAACTCACATCTATATCAAAACTATAATATTTATATTATGGTTACTGTTATTAACATTTAAGTCATCATTCTCACCTGGAAGTGTTCGTTGGGAATAAGGAATTGAATTGATAGTAGCTGTTGAGTACTCACTGCAAAGTTGTTCAAGTAATCTGTCGTCCAAAATCTTACGACTTAGAATGACACGTACTTGATCTGAAAGTCTTTGGGCAGTTAAATTTGTTAGGTTGGGCTGTAGCTGTTGGAATTCATACAGCATTTTAGGGCGATAAGATGTGAGATTGGTTCCTCCTTTGGTAGCCTTATAGTACGCGCATAACACTTATATATTTAATTTTAGTCCAGCGCATGCGTCGTCGCACCACACCATCAGTAGCGGGGTCCTCTTGTAGGATAGTAATTCTTCAGGTCCTGCCAGCCGGTGGCGCTCTTCGTCCCTCAAAGATGGTACGGGGTTCTTCTGTGCCTCTAGGATTACATTCCATGGATGTGTCGTCCTCCGTAGGCGATGTTACGTGTGCGAAAGTATTTGGCGGTATTTATTCGTATTTGTCGTCTCGTTCGATGCATAATGTAACGTTAAATTAAATATTTTATAAATCTGTTTGTAAATTTCTTAGATGACAGTTGTCAGTTTGAAATAAATACATTTTCTTGAAATTATTTCTTACACAGATTTTAACGTTTTATTTATATAGATATTGTAAAATATATTTGCGTTGAAAATTTGTTATTTGGTAACTTGAAACATATGCTACAAAAATTTATTTTTAAGATTTTGTGCTGACTGCATTTACTTTTGACAACATCCGCCATTTATATTATTATTATTATTATTATACATACCTCTGAGTTTTATAAATAAACTTTGGCTTGGTTGTAATGGCAAAACTATTCTATGACATGACCATGCCTGTATATTTTTTATTTTTTTCTGTTTTTTACCCTCTAAATTTATTGACATTATACCGTTTTATTAAATTTTGATATGAAATGTTATTGTAATTTTATAATTTTCTAATTTTAATTATTCAATTGCATGTCGACGTAATATTTGCATACCGATAAATCGGTGAAACATGCATGTTCACACTATGTTATAAGATCTAAAAATGTACCATGTTTTATACAAATAAATATTATTATTATTGTTTTCGGAAAGTGTTTTTCACTTCTCAGTCCTTAGACTGGAATTCAACTACATTTACGGGCCGAAACCAAAGCAAATGCAGCGTGTGGTGTGTATTTTTATGTACTTTCATGAGGTCCTATATCGTTTTCTTCTATCTGCATGAATTTCCTGACAATTCTGCATGTATTCAATATAGCGGCTTTTGCAGTGTAATATAGAGGTTTCTTTTAGTTCTAATAATTTTAAGCTATGGAGGAGATGATTTGGGATTACGCCTGTTGTGAGAGGACTATAGGAACATACTTTTCTTGTCGCCAGATTCTAGTCACTTCATCTTTGAGTCCGCGTACTTACTATTTTTTCTGTGATTGTCTTCTGTATGTTGTGTGTGTTAGGGACTGCAATGTCTATCAGGTAAGTAATTTTATTTATTTTGTCTTGTAGGATTATATCTGGTCTGTTATAATGGATTGTCCTATCAGTAAGAATGGCGAAGTCGTAAAAACTTATGTGTGGTATTTTCTAGGTAATTTTGTGTATAATTGTAGTAAGGAGTGTTGGTATTTTAATGAGTGAGTGTTTGAGTGCTAGTTTTGGTGAATGACATTGGCCACCTGGTTGTGCCTGTGGGTGTAGTCGGTCTGCGTCAGAGCTGTGCATGCGCCTGTTATATGTTGGATGGTTTCTGGATGGATGTGGCATTTGCGACATTTGTCACATTACTGTAGGATCTTTGATTATGTATTTTCTGTAGTTTTTGTGTTTATAATTTGGTCTTGAATAGCTATTATGAATCCTTCGGTTTCCGGAAACAAGTTGCCTATTTTCAGCCATTTATTTGAGGCTAACTTATTTATGTGAGATTGCTCTAAGTCATGAGGGTGCCGACCGTGGAGTACTTTCCTCTTCCAATCTTCAATTTTTTGTATCTGCTGGTTATCATTGGTGGTGTTTTGGGTTTCTATTTGATTGCTTAGGTTAAGTGGAGTGTAGTTAATATCATTTGTTACTATGGCTTTATGTATATTACTAGTGCGGGACTTTGTGTAGAAGAATGATTTTAGTCGATCAACTTGTTTCCGCCTTAGGTGCTGGATATCTATTAGGCCTCTCCCTCCATGTTCCCGTTTTATGGTTAATCTCTCTATAGCGGATTTAGGGTGAAGGTTGTTATGTTTCGTAAGTGTTGTTCGTGTAGTACGCTCTAATTGTTCTGTGTCAGTTTTAGACCATTTTATAACCTGAATGAGTACGTTAATGGGGATGGCGAAGGTGTTTATGGGTTTGATGAGATGTTTACCTGAGAGTTGCGTTTTACAAATGGCGTTAAGTCTTCTTTTGTATTCCGTAGTTAGTGAACTTTTATTCGTACGTGATCAAGACCTTTGAGTTGCACATACCCTAAATATTTATAAGTCAGTCGGTTCCATTGCTGTAATAGCATCCGTGTCATTCACTACATAGTCGCTGGGCCTTACTTTCCTCTTACAATGTGAAGTGTTTTACATTTATCCAAACCAAATTGCATATTGATATCGTTACTAAATTCTGCTGTAATATTTACTAATTTCTTCATATCTTTTTCTGTTTTTGCGTATAATTTGATGTCGTCCATGTATATAAGATGCGATATTGTTGTTTCGTCTGTATTGTGTTTGAAGCAATATCCGGCCCCACAGCTCTGCAGCAAATGAGACAGAGGATTTAGGGTGAGACAGAACCATAGTGGGCTTAGGGAGTCACCTTGGTAGATGCCTTTTGATGGAAATATAAGTATTTTGGTGACAATTTATTTGTAGTGTTGTTTTCTATTGTAACATTATACGGCGTAAGAAATCTATTATTTTCGGGTTTATTCTATAAATCTCTAATATTTGTAACAACCAAGAATGAGGAACACTGTCAAAAGCTTTTTTATAATCAATATAGGTGCAATGCAAATTTCTGTTTTTAGAGGTGGCATGTTTATGAATAGTGGAGTCAATAATCAGCTGTTCTTTGCATCCCATGTGGCATCCTTTCTGTTCCTCTGCTATTATATTGTGGTGTTCGATGTGTGAGTGAATTTTCTTTGTAATTGCAGATGTCAATATTTTGTAAATTGTGGGTAGACATGTAATTGGTCGGTATTGGGAAGGCTCAGGTGAATTTTTTGTTTTAGGTAGCATGTAAGTAATTCCTGTTGAAATAAATTTGGGCAAGTTTTGTTGTCCTACTATAATATCCGTTAAATTTTTTGCTATAGATTTGTGTAATGAGGTTAATTTTTTGTACCAGAAATTATGTATTTTGTCTATACCAGGCGATTTCCAATTATGTAATCTAGCTGTAATGTGTGTAATGTCTGACTCTACGAATTCCATCTCGTCAATATCTTTCCATTTTGCTTCTTCTTCAACTATCCAAGATGCTTTATCGTTGTGTTGTTTTTGATCTTCCCAAATACTAGCCCAATATGCTTCCAGTTGTTCTTTTGTAGGTAGGTTAGATGTGTTTGTTGAATGTTCATCAATTGTGTCTATTTGTGGTTTTGTAGGTTCCTATAAAACATTTTTTCGTTTTTAGCAAATGTGGTGTTATCTTCTTTTCGCTGTAGTGCCTTTTTATACCTTTTGAGCCTGTGAACTTTGAGTGCTAGTTTTTGTTTTAAGGTGTCTAAAAATTCTTCAGGTCTTGTGTTACTTTTTTCGTGTCTGGTGTGCGTGGAATTTTTCCTAAATATGACTTCAACTTTTTTTTTCTAGTTTATTCGATCTACAACCGTTAATATATTGAGTGAGTCTGCCTATGTTATTTTTTCAATGTCTTTTTCTAGTCTCTGTTGCCATGCTGGTTTTATATTTTGTCTTGTGCTTGTCGTTCTTATGTGGTCTGTGATTTTAAAGTTCATTTCTTCAGATATTACTACCGCTGTGCAATATATAAGTAAATGTACGTCTATGAGTTGTGTGTCATCAGATATATATTGTGTGAGTATAATTTCATTAAATAAATTGATCAGACGAAATAGTTTAGGTGTGTATTTAAGTTTGGGTAGTCTTGGTCGCGCTGCTGGATCAATCCCAGAGTATTGTGTTATTGTTGTTCTAAATTTCTCATTGATTTCTTGAATATATGTATCTGTTGTTAAATGTTGATCTGGAAAAACTATGGTCTCAATGTTATTTTCTAGTGTTAGGATTATGGATTCGGTTTGTGTAGATGTGTGTGATGTTTGTGTGTAGACTTGTGATTGGTTGTATGGCTGAGGTTGTGCATAAATGAGTTGTGATTGATAAAGCGATTGTGATTGTACATGATGACTATTTTCATTGGTGTTTTGTTTGGTATTATTAGTATCTACATAATTATTAACCACTTCTTCTTGAAGTAATTGTGTTCGTACTTCTTCTTTTAATTGATGTATTTCTTCTTGAGATAGAAGTTTATTCCTAACTATGGTTCTTCTTTGATCTGAGATTCTTTGTTCTGAGACGGTAATTTCTGGATATTGTCAAGTGAAAAGTGCATGTAATTGTTGTCTATAAGTTGTCATATCAGTCTCTAATTTAGTAATGTATAGATAAGTTCGCATGATAAATAGATTAACTTCTTTACTCCATTTCATGCGAACTCTTGCTTTTCCAGCATTCAAGGTCGAAGTGGGTGGAACTGTATTTAAACTGATAATGGGGGGTGATGAAAGTGTTGGTGACGATGGTATGGATGGTCTTGAGAGTGTGTATGATACTTTGCTTGGACATTATTATTATTATTATTATTCGGATTACTATATTATCAATATTTCTAAAATAAATCTTTAGCCATATGTTTAATGTATGATATAGCTTTGGCAGTTCCAATGAATAATTTTCATTAGACTACTAAAGAGTACAAGAAATATTTCTATGTTCAGTCATACTATAACGGAACCCTAAAAAGTAAGAGAACCGTGATACATCAGTCAGAAATCCCATTGCTATAAAATGACGGTATTTTTAATGCTTGACTAGAACTAAACCTAGTCGTACTTTTTGATAATCTAATATTTTGTGATAAAGAAGTCTTCTACCTTAATCTAACATAATTGATGTCGTTTAGATTTGAATTAATCTTTAAGAGAATAGCTTATCAAGGCTTCGTATTGTCACTGTTAGCCCGACGATTTGTTTGTGATGCAAGAATGCATGTAACTAATATTCCCCTAGAAATACATTATAGTAAGCCTGTATTGCACCGAGGCGTTCAATTGGATTAAATGCACGGCTGAATATGTTTCAGTTATCTGTCGGATGCCAGTCCACGCCGGTAGTCAACGATAGCTCGTAATACTAAATTGCTGGGAGTATTTTCGTATTTAAAATAAGCATTATCCCTGTATAAACTTTTTAACTTTGGTTCGATTGATTATTATTGTTACCGTTACCGCTATAGCCTATTGAAAGTCCACTGCTGAACCAACACAGCACGGTCCTGAACCATCTACATCTATCTACTTACTGCATCTCTTACCAGGTGGTTACTCCTCTAGGGGGGAGGGGGGGGGACTCTTCGCTTAACGGTACGGGGCTGCCACTCGAGAAACTTTCTTCCCCAACGGTTTTCGTTTCTTCGACCTATATAGCCGGCCCATTGCTACTTCAGTTTATTGATCTGTTGCGTTATGTCGTTTTCTCTGGTTCTAGTGCGGATATTCTCATTTCTAAGTCTATCACGGAGAGAAACCAAAAGCATAGCCCCTCATTGCGTTTCCTTGTATGGCCAGCGGTGAAAGACCACGTCTCAAATCCATATGTCTTTATCACGTATAAAAATTATATAACGATCTGATTAAGTTTAAAAATTTAAACATACAAAGAATATTCTAGGTATATCATTGTATCACTGAAACATGATTCTGCAAATGAAAATAAAAATTTGAAGAGAAGCCAGGATATTTTTTGTAGAAATAAGGTAACAAACGAGCACAAAATCCATAAACTCATCACCCCTGATAACTAAAATGGATTGCTTCATTACCTGTATAAATGGTATCCGGTTCTCTATACTCATCATACATACGAAACACACAGCAGTATTATGCTGCTATTTTATGCTGGTATTCTGTGCGAGATTTTTTTTTTATTTTCTATTTTACAATAATAAAAATACTTATTATACACAATTCATAAGTACAGTGCAACATAAAACTATTTCAGATTTTTCTGCACACTGCAGTTCGCCGTCTTTCGAGCGTAAACATTTTAATATTATTTAGAGTAAGAAGGTACGCTCGCTTCTATATCAATAATATGAGGATGAATTGTCGCGAAGGTTTGGTTAGAGTAGTATACAGGAAGTTCGGAGGAAAAATTATTTTAAATTTTAGAAATATAAATATAGTAATTATATTACAAATAGTAAATATATTAGTTTTTAGTTATATTATGTTAGTTATTATGTTAGTTGATTAATAAAGTATGTTTTTATTTGTGTTTAATATTTTTAGAATTAAGATATCAATTAAGATATAAATTAAGATATCCTTTAAGGTTGTAGGTAGTTATTAATTTAGGAATAATAATCTTATTTTGATGATCTCCATAAATATTTTGTGTTTTAGCTATAATTAATTTAGGGTTATATATACTTCTAAGCTTGTGTTTATTCATATGTAGGACTTGCAATTTTTTATTAAATATCTGTTCAACAATTAAAGTAAGCTTTAGTTTTTCTTCAATAGGCAGAATACTCGCAGACTCATTCGTGCTGCTGCCAAAATATAGGTGCAGTGTGGGTTTGTTACGTCTAAGAGCCTAAAGCGCCTCTTGTGACACTACGTAATAAGATAGGATACTA
>JAGSMP010002603.1:0-18224 GCA_029286625.1 Parnassius orleans | reverse complement strand
TTATTTAGAGTAAGAAGGTACGCTCGCTTCTATATCAATAATATGAGGATGAATTGTCGCGAAGGTTTGGTTAAGTAGTATACAGGAAGTTCGGAGGAAAAATTATTTTAAATTTTAGAAATATAAATATAGTAATTATATTACAAATAGTAAATATATTAGTTTTTAGTTATATTATGTTAGTTATTATGTTAGTTGATTAATAAAGTATGTTTTTATTTGTGTTTAATATTTTTAGAATTAAGATATCAATTAAGATATAAATTAAGATATCCTTTAAGGTTGTAGGTAGTTATTAATTTAGGAATAATAATCTTATTTTGATGATCTCCATAAATATTTTGTGTTTTAGCTATAATTAATTTAGGGTTATATATACTTCTAAGCTGGTGTTTATACATAGGTAGGACTTGCAATTTTGTATTAAATATCTGTTCAACAATTAAAGTAAGCTTTAGTTTTTCTTCAATAGGCAGAATACTCGCAGACTCATTCGTGCTGCTGCCAAAATATAGGTGCAGTGTGGGTTTGTTACGTCTAAGAGCCTAAAGCGCCTCTTGTGACACTACGTAATAAGATAGGATACTAATATTAGAAGGCCGATAGGACAAAACCTAAAGCATTTCGCAATGTTGAAAATACTCAACATAGAAAAAATCAGGTGAATAATAGTAACATTCGCATTGTTGAGTATATTCAACATTCAACTTGAAAACCATCAAACACATACTAAACCACAATATTTTCAGGCTTTTTCATTACGTGCATAAATAATAATTTAAAATTGAAATGCAAGGCAATAATAGGTATCAATATGATTTAAATTGCTAATAATAAATTTTATTTACCTTAGGTCCAAACGGTGCAGATGAACGTGATGCCATTTTGCCGCCACTGTCAAAATCTGACGTTTGTGACACAACTTTCTTTTACGAGTTGCGTTTCGTTTCACCTTTTTTCAAAGTAAAAATATTTTTTCTACGCGTTCAAGTTTTCATACAGGATTTATTTATTTCGAATGTTGAGTATTCTCAACTTTACGAATTAAAGGGTTAACAGTTGTCAGGAATAAATTAGCAGGTATCCAGAAAATAAATTAGAGATGATCATTTGGATGTGAGTTCTCCTTTAACTTCGAATCAGCCTAATTTCTCAGACATGCAGGTTTCCTCACGAAATTTTCTTTCACCACAGGGCACGTGGTAAATCAGCACTTAAAATTGAATATACTAGCACATGAATTGAAATATACTAGTCACATGATTTGAAATTTCGTTGGCCAAATGTCATTTTTCTACAAATCTACTACCGTTTCAAAATAGTGACCATGATTGGAGAGAAAACGGCAAAATAAACTCCGCCGGTATCCTTTTTAGCCGACTTCGAAAAAGGAGGAGGTTTACAATTCGACGAAGATTTTTTTGGAGGTATATTACGTGATGTATTCACCAATTGTGAACCGATTTTGATGATTCTTTTATAATTAATACTTCAGGGGTGGTCTCATATAAATTTGGACGAAATCTTCCTTATAAACTTCCTAAGAGTGGCCAAATAGCGAATAAAGCATAAAGCAAATAAAATTTCCAAAGCGGAATAATATTTCGGCGACATTGAGATTGTAATATTTCTTAGTCCGTATATTTTTATAACATCTACTCATACTATTTATTAATAAAATTTCTTTAAAACTTTTTTTCTTTAAAAACGACTTCAGAATGTGAAATCATTTTATTATTTTCAGTTCTTTGAAGTCGGCTTTTATTAGAAGTAAATTTTTTGTCATAATCTTATTAGTATTCTGCCGTTTTTTAAATTCCTAATAATATAACAGAGTGAACATAAGTACGGAAGCTATACAATACAGAAAAAATGGGCATCGCGTTATTATATCTGATACTGTAGGTGAACCTTGCGTTTGTATGCGTGCGTGCGTCTAATAAGACGCATGAGTATATTTACCGTGTGGCTGTGTGAGGGAATCCATCACCTCATTTTGTCTGGTGGGCATAAAAACAACAAGGGAAAATTCCAAAAAATACTCACTTTCTCGTTTTTTTTTTAGTATTGTTTGTTGTTTTACTTTCTTTGTACGTTGTGTAATGTGAAACGAATAAATTTTTTATTCATTAATTTATGCATTTATAGTAATTTTACTAGACTTGTATAACCATACAAATCTTTAGATCAAAAGTCAACCAACCTCCTCAAAGAAGCCACATCTTTACAGCGAGCTTAGAATAATAACATCGGATGTAAAATACGCAGACTGGTGATCAGAAAAAGGTAACGTTACCACCTACTAGAAATACTGCGTGCTAATTAAATGTACGGGATATGGTTTGCCCAACTGTTTTCATCAATATTTTCTTGTCAACGTCTTTTACTTCTTTTCTACCGACTTTAAAAAGGAGACGGTACTCAATTCGACTGTATGTTTTTTTATGTATGTTACCTCATAACTTTTTTTTGAGTGAGCCGATTTCGATGATTCTTTTTTATTTGAAAGCTGGTTCTTCTCATGTGGTCCCATATAAATGTGATCAAGATTTGACCAATAGTTTTTGAGGTATTCTTAATAATTATATTGAAGTCGGTTGTACAAAGCTTTTAATTTTAAATTATGTAAATATTGTGATTAATTGTCCCATTGTCTTCTGTTATTTGTATACGTTGTGTTTTATTCACAGCAAGTTTTTTGTTTATTATTTTGTGTTTATCATATGGCAGTCCAAAAGTAAAGTAAGTAAGTAACTCATTAACAATATAAAGCCACAAGTAAACATCTACTCATACCAAACTACTTCAACATTATTTAACACTTATTTGATATCTGGGATACAGTTTCACACACACGGAAAGAAAAAAGTACAACCCGTGCGCAGTAGTTTTGCCGATAGCCGAATGATGTCACGCGTCGAACGAAGTGTTGTTAGCATTACTGCGGGTAGACCCAAGTTTACTTTCTACGATTTTTATCATCATTACGGCCTATGAAAAGTCTACTGCTGTACTTAAGCTTCCCCCATAAATTGCTTCGTAGGGGATTTTAGACATAATTGCCACGCTGACCACCGGGTTGGCAACAGCAGTTTTTTATTATTTTGAATTGTTATCAGAAAGATGCCCATGTCATGTTTCATTTACCTCTTTCGTCTCTTATGACACTCACGGGATGATATGAGATTTAAGAAATGTAGGAACAACACTATTTACGCTATAATTTTGTAGCTTCCTGATTAATATCTCACGGCGAATGTAGTCGAAAGCCTTGTAAGGGTCACAAAATATCCCCAATACAAAGTATGGCGGTTTTGATATTAATTAATCCACAAAAAGATTTTGAAAAAATGTAAAAGCCCATTATAGAAAACTAAAATAAAAAGCGACAGTAGCCTAATGGTTAGGGATAAACGAAATTCTAATTCGCCATTTGACTACTGTCGTGAACTACTCCTGGCACAACTACAGTTGGAGTGGTTAACAGGAACATTGTTAGTGGTAACAGCATTGCTAATATTCTTATCAAAAATGGCTTCTGAAGTCGATACTAAGACGTAAGTGTATTGTAGAATTAAAGTCCCGGCTACAGAAGCTAATGTAGTAATTTATGTCTCTTAAATTAGAAATGTGATTACGGCGTACCTTAATAATTTTGATCATGTCTGTGATCCGTGTTGGATCGCGCTGTAAAATATAATTTCGTAGGTATTAAAAATTGCAACTAAAAAATGTTCTAAAGCCTCCTGAAACCAACTGGTAAGAAACAAAGAGCAACACGGGCCACAAAGGGGGAAATCTATGCACACAAATATAGTCGTCTGTCACTACGAAACTCACACATAACAATAATAATAATAATAAGTTCTTTATTTCCAAAAGATAGTACAACCAGATATTTGCTTACTTAATAAAGCTAATTTGGTACATATATTTGAAACATAGCATCTGCAGTCGAACTAGGAGACTGTGCATCAGCTGTCAGCGCCACATCCCCACCGTTAATTTACATAAATATTAAGATGCAAGCAAAAGTTAATTAATTAATATTATCTAACGAGTTTGTACTTTATGCTAACATAACCTGGGTACAATGAAATTTAATGGACCACATGTTACGTTCCATATGCTAAGTTATTACTTATACCTAGGCACAAAAAGAAAATAATTTGTACTAATAATGTCGTTCTCTCTCTTAATGTGTAATGTATGACTGTAAGAAGTATTTGTGTAATGAGGTAATGTGTGTGAGTTTAAGGAGAGGAGTGTAAAATGTGTGTATATGTTAGTGTATGTGTGTGTGTGTGTGTGTGTGTGTCTGGATATTATTATTTTAATACGGTAGTATTGCGGTGAAGTTATATGAGAATTTATGTTTAAGTCTGAATACTAAGAAGGTTTTCAGTTTCATTATAAGTTATTTTTTAGGTAAGTATGTACAGTTTTTACAATCTACTTTATTAAGGTGGTAAATGTCTAATATTTTATTTAGTTTATTATATAAGTGTGGTCCTAAAATGCAAAGAATCTTCTTATAAAAGTTGTTTTAAAATTAGTTGTATCTACGGAAAATTTCTGCGTTTATTTAAGTTCGTTGGATTGTATAGCAACAACTATGTTGTTTCTGAATGATCGTTAATATAAACAGTTGTCTTACCGTAAGGACCTGACAGTTATCATAAAGTTGTGATGTAGGGTATAGGAAAGGTTTAAATGTTGCTACTTTGAGAATAGCACGTTGGGGATGTCAATCTTTGTAACACCGTTTTAGAAGCGCCACCCACGTTGATATGCAGTATGTTATAATAGACTGACATAAAGCTAAATAAACCTGTTTTAATATATCTGGATCCAAAACGTGTCTAATGGTTTTAAAATATATATTAATTTATGAATTCTTCTAAGTGTGTTAATATGTTGTTTAAAATTTAAATTACTGTCTATTATATAACCCCAGATATTTAATATATTCAACAGACTCAAGTGAAAGGCAGGAACAGCTATTGTGCCTTGTTGAACAATTATATGAATGAATCACTGAATTAAAATTTTCAAGATTACGAATAGGTTTTCTTAATGAAAAACTATATATTTTGTTTTTAATATTGAGTGAGAGTTTATTACTGTAAAGCCAATTAGTAATTGCATTTATACCTGTCTGTACTGATGAGAATACATCTGTCCACGTATCCGCAGCAAATACCAAAACAGTGTCATCTGCATATGAGATTATATGTCCCTGAGAGAGATCAAATTTTGTTAAATTGTTAATATAAATAAGAAATAATGGTCCGAGTATACTTCCTTGTGGCACGCCATGTGTTACTAATAAATCATTGCTATTAATATTATTTACACCAACGCATTGATATCTCTCAGAAAGATAACTTTTAAATAATTTGAGTTGAATGCCCTGATACGAGATTTTCTAATCGTTTTAATAGTATTTTTATTGACACGGTATCGAATGCTTTAGCCAAATCTAAGAAAACTGAGATACACTTTTTTCCACTGTCTAAATACGATGATATAAAATTTGTAAGAGAATGAACGGCATGCTCTGTTGATTTGCCATGTCTGAAACCAAACTGTGTATTTGACAATAAATTATTTTTCTCCAGATATTTTGTAAGTCTATTATTTATAATTTTTTCTAAAACTTTTGACAATGCAGGTAAAATAGAGATAGGTCTATAATTACTTATACAGGTTTTGTCACCATCTTTAAAAATAGGTCGAATTACGGACTTTAAGATATCTAGGGAATACACCATAATTTAGACATTGATTAAATATATAAGTCAAAGGAGGTATTAACAAATATTTAAATTTTTTAATAAATTTATTCGAAATTCCATCCCAACCAACTGAGCAGTCTGTTTTCAAATTGTCAATTAGTTGTTCTACTCACTTTCATCCGTGTCCAATAAAACAAATGAATTTGAATAATAATAAGATTTTTCACCAATGTTACTATTAAAACTTTCGCTATTATTATTTTCTACATTAAAACTCTCTCCAAACTTTACCTACATTTACAAAATAATTATTTATAAGATCAACAGATAATTGTGGTGTACTGGATATATTCAAAAGTTCTCTGTTATACCCTTTGTTTTTCATGTTACCTATAATATCAGGTACGTCCCATAGCTTTTATTATTATTTTTAGCCATATTCACTCGCTCTTTTTCATAATTTTTATCTTTTTAGCAGTGCGTTGCAGTGATTACGATATCGTCGGTATATGACTTGATCACTTTCACTGTCTGGAAAACGTCTGGCCCTGTTATGTAGTTTATCATGGTGACGAATACATCTAAGAAGTCCAGTCGTAATCCAAGGTTTGATGATCTTTTTTTGTCTTGGCAACTTTATTAATTTAGTATTAACTTCAATGACTGCTTGTATTTTATTAACTAAGTATTCAAGAGAAGTATTTGGATCTTTAACATCATATAGAAGTTTATCATGATCAATTTTTCTGATAGTAGTTGTAAAAAACTGTTGACGTTGTTTATTTTTAATACATAGAATTACAGGTTTGTGATCAGTAATTGATGTTTGAGGAACCATAGTAAGTGAAGGATTATTCGTTTTAGAAGAACATGATCAATACACGAACCGCCTGCGTCACGTGTTATTAGAGTATGAGTAGGTAACAACCCATGGAATGCTGTCAGTTGCAAAACTTATCGGAGTTAATATCTGTTTTATCACTTAATGTTAATATTTATATCACCTAAAATAATTATGTTTTATGTTACGAAAATATTTCGTAGTACACTATCTAAAGAGACTAAAAGCTAAGTTTTTATTTTTGTACGTGGTAGAGCCATGTCAGCCATATTATAGATAGCTTGTAGCACGAATGGGTCGGCTCGACCGGGAAGGACCACGCTCACAGAATACAAGCGTAAAATGGCAGCTTGACACTGCTGTGTTTCGTATGGTGAGTGTAGAGAACTGGAGACCCATTTTACTGGAAAAGAGGCATTCCATCTTAGTCCTCACGGGTGACGACGCATCTGCATTTTGATTTTATTGAAGATAAATGTGATGTCTATGGTCACAGCAACCACTTACCATCAGGTGGACTGTGTGCTCGTTTGTCACCCTATCCTATAAAAAAAAAAAAATATATATTGAGATTATAATATCATCTCAATGTTGTTATCATACACCCTTCTTGAAAATGAGGCCTCAGTCGAACAAATGTTTTTCATATATATACTAATCCGTCATTTTGGTTGTTATTAAAATTGGTAGCATAAATTATAACCATTAATTTTAGGTAAGTTGTCCTTATTACAGCCAGCATTCACTTAGTACAATGGCATCAAAATCTATTTTAATCTAGTTAGCAATATCAAAATCTGTCATATTGCAGTTAATACTCTGTATATTCTACGTAATAAGTGAAGTTGATTCACTAGATGACAAATACTTATAACAATCTTCAACGTCACAGACTATCGATTTCGATACCGTAACTTTATCTAAGTTAATGGTGAAACTTTGAGCGTTATCGCCTTTTATTTATTATTTTAAATTTCTAACAAAATCGCATTATTGATCAAATAATATATTTTATTAGATAAATTGATTAAAAATGTAACTGTAAGTTACATATATGAAATGAGTGAATATGGTTTATTGTAAAATATAAGTGTGATTTAAAATATGATTGTGTGAGGTGTAATGTAATGAAAGTATGTGTACATAATGTTTGAATTTTGTTTATGTATTGTATGTAAATTGTGACTATGTGTATTACAAGGTATAGGGTTAAAATAAACTTTATTCTTACTATGCTATTTAAAGAGAAAAGAAAGGATGCGAAAATATATAATCTAAAGCTTAATACTAGTCATTCGGTCTTCCGTAGATTTTCTAAATCTGTTTCATTATTTATTTTAATTTGACAAGAATTTTCATTCTTTCGTAAGTATATAATGCCTCTAGATGTCCAGCAGAATAAATAGTTATGACTTTTTTGGAAAATTCTGGCCTGATAGAACAGTTTTTGAGTATTTTGTGTTAACGTCTCCGTGACATATATGGGGATGTTTTTTTGTGAGTAATTTAGATGCGAAGTATTTAATTTCTCACTTTTTGGTTTCGTTTTATTAAATCTTTTTACTTCATTTAACATCTTTTCTTTAATGATGACTGAATTTTATTCCACTATAACCGGTCTAGTCCCTGTCTTAGAGTAAGTTCTATACACGTCTTTTATGTCCGAATCCCGCAAATTTACATTCAAACACTGGCCTAATTTTTTACAGTGCTACACAGATTTTCTTTTGTTTCTTCATTGGTTTTAGGTAGGTTTCTTATTTCTATTCCTGAACATCTAGACTTTCGTTCCATATTTTCTATTTTCTCTTGTAGTTGTTGTATAATATATCTATCCTGCTTTTTCTCTGCCTCTAGAACAGATATCCGTGATAGAAACTCATCGTACTTGCTTGACATAGTATCAACGCTCTTTTTTAATTCATCGTTCTGTTCTTTTATACTAGAAACTATAGTTTGTAAATCTTTAAAAAGCTTTGCTTGTTCATTCATAAACTGAAAACATTTCACCCATATAACACATAATATTAGGATTCACCCATCATTCCTTTTTTACGCTCGGTAACATTTAACGTAAGCGATGGAATATCAGGCGCAGATTCACAGTGAAGTATCGTCGTCCGTTCCATCGCGTCGATTGCGCGCGTCTGCGGTGTATCATCGGTTTCAGGCACACGGGCGAGGAGGGCGGCGGTGTGCGGTTGATCGGCATTGTATAACCGGTTTTGAAGTAAAAGACGCCCAACGTTTAATTACTAGGGCAATATGAGTTAGGAAGTGTGAGCACAATGGATTTACGAACTCGTATCCGTAATGCAACCGTACAAATAAAAATATAACCGTCTCTTTTCTTATTGTGTTGCAAACGTGTGGTGTCTTATGCTGTGTCCTATTTATTTGTTGCTTGTAATTGTGATGTTTTTACTCACACTATAATTTAGTCTGTTGAATAGTAATCACTGCCGTAGATGTCACTAGCACTTCGTAAACCTCCTCGGGCTTTATGCACTCCTAATATTTTATCATTAATTTTTCACAACATTTATTAGAAAATACAAGTAATAAACAAACAATAAACACGTCTTTACTCTTTGGAAGTCCGGAGGGAAGGGGGATATATTTTGTTATTAAATTAGTATTTCTATCACACAATGAATACGTTACCCATGTAAGTACACACTCGTATATTAGTAGAAAAATAAGTTATACACTATAAGTTAAAGTAACATTAATATACGTCCTACCGATGTACACAGGATGGAGGATGATTATGAAGTTATTAGTTTGCCGCACTGTTCCAATGCGTGTTGACTTGGATTTGGGCACTACTGCAGTCCTAAGTGAGAAGCGGGACAATCGTGTCACACAAGAGACCACCCAAGTGCACAACTCACGATGTTTTTCTGTACATAGACGCTGCTACCACAGGGGCACTGATGGGGTTAACAAATCGCCGCTCCTAGTCGGATTCCTCCGGCGATGCGCAAGCTTTCCCCATTAAGTAATGTGCCGAGATTACTTGAAGGTAAAGCGTGTAACCAGTGACTAGATTCCTTAGTCGAAACAGCTAGAAGGCGTGCCTGATCTTGGTTACTATGGGAATTATGAAACAAATCTTTCTGCACGCTCCGTACCAACGGAACGGAGTAAGTATGTAAATCTAGGAACAAGGAGACAATATTTTGAAATAGTATGAGCAATGTGGGGGTTTAATTTATACAATTTTTCAAAGTGGTTTAAAAACTGATCAAATTTTGCTTTTGAAACAGGTTTAATACTATCGAAAAACAACGGTAGGTGCCCTAGCAGGTATAGCGATTCTGTATTGACAGTTTTTATTCCTGGAGAAATATGATTGAAATTTTGAAAAAAAGTGTCTCTGTTAGAACTAGATAAATTACTGGAAAAAAATATTTCACATTTATTGCTATTTGGTTCAAGACCAATATTTTAAAAATTGCGAAAAATATGAGTTAGATCACTGAGGACGTCATCTGCTCTACCTCCCAGTGTACCCTCGTCCAGGTACCAGACATTCAGCTTGGATTTCAAATTTGAAATAATGGGTTGAATACCCAAACTGAAAAGTGCTGGACCTAGTGGGTCACCCTGCTGAACACCGACAGCAGAATCGAAATATGGTTTTCGTAAAACAAGTTAGTATTTTGACTGTAACATTGCCAAACGTAATGGTAAATTTCGGGTGTATTGTTAGCCACTTCTTTCAGCAGGGTTACCCTATCGATAGAGTTAAAAGCATTCCTTAGGTCAACCTCCACAAGAACATCTGTATCAGAGTTTGTTAAAAATTTACGCACTGAATGTTGGTACATCCAGTGCCAAAGCCTAGTTGAATAGGCTGAAATTTTGTCTTAAGGTTAGAGATTATGTGCCTGCAAGCTGATTTTGAAGTCAAGCGTCGAAATAGGGAACCAACGGAAATAGGAAGGATACCGTTATCCTTTTTTTTTTGAAGGCACATAATCTTGACCCATATAAGAATGGAATGAAACTTGGATTAACATTACAAAAGCATAATTTTGTAATGTCATTAAAGTACTCCGCCGCGTCACCGGCAAGCGCTTACAAGATCTTTAAGATGTTGAGGCATAATTCCGTCAATGCCGCCAGCAGAGCCATTCGAAAATGACATAATTGCTAAATTGTCTTTTTCAGAAATTTGTAAAGGTTGCATAGAAGTTTTTGGAGGCAGCGGTAAACTCTGAGATGGATTGACCGAAGGATGCTTCTGACGAAGGTCTTCAAGAGTTTCGACATTAAGAGGAGCCAGGATGTCGTCTGAGAATAAAATACGGGATGCATTTTTTAAGTCGCTATACATTACTTTCGACTCAACTACTTTTTTAAATCAAATTTAGGACGTGTTCGAGATAAATGAGTATTAATCGGCTAATCTAAATTTTGAATAGATGTCTCTTTTAGCTGAGACGTAATTGATTTATTTATTGTTTTATCAAAATGAAAATGGGAATACGCGAAAGTAAATAATTTTTGCCAACTCTTTTCACTATTAGTGAAACAATTTTGAATAGTGCATGACAATGCTTTAGCAAGATGCATCCTCGCATCTCTAGGAATTCTTTTAACCACTGGTACATTACGAAGATAATTGTAAATTTTCTCCGAAAAAAGGGAAAAATTTGTGTCATTAGAGGAATTACTAAAAGAGTTATGAATTTCTACGGTAGGCTGTGAAGCCGAAGTACTTTTACTATGGCATCGTTTAATATGTATATTTAATCCCCTTTTACCTTCAAACAGCCTACCGTCATTACAATTTTGACACTGTAGGAAATCCGGCTGTGAATGTAGCGGAGCGGAGATATTCATTAAAAGATCTAAACAGATCTCAACAGCACTCAAAAGTCTTTATATTACATAGCTTCATATTGACACGAAATGTGCTGTAACCCGCATTTTGCCCTGAAACACAATCATTTACGGCCTAAATAAAAGCATTTTGATCTATAAATGAAATATTATCACATTACTTCCCTGGATTTATCCCATATTGATAAAAATTGTATGTTGTCGTTATGCTTTGACAGTTGATAACGACGCAGCAGAAATATTTTCCTTTATAAATGAGTATTATGTCTGAAATCAAAAAATAATTATTATAATAACAGTCTTATATATTTACTGATCTTTTTGTTGAAATTTGTAAGCCAGAATTAGCCTCTAAATAACAAAATAAAATAAATGAAATATACGTAGCTTTTGCTAATTATATAAAAACGAATGAAATTCGAAAAAAAAACAACCTTTCAATTTTTTTAATAACATTTACTAATGTTTGTGGCCAGTACGCACGATAATTTACTACAGGAGAAATTATGCCTTTTTTTGCGTTCCTCTAAATTTGTCAATTGTCAATGTGAGTGTAGGTGTAGGTAAAAATTTAGGCATGATGTTAAATAACTATTCAAAAGGACAGCTGATTAATAATTATTACATGCCTAGGGAATCCTTTAGTCATATAATGAATAAAGTTTTAGCTAGTAAGATTTAGAGCACAGACACCTCGCCTCAAAGGACAAAAACACGTTTGTGCTTCTAATAGCCCGTTTACACTCTCGCGCGAGCGGCGAGGCGAATCGCGAGGCGAGCCACGAGATGGGAGTGTAAACGCTAGCTCGTGGCTCGCCTCGCAGCTCACCTCGCCACTCGCGGCGCTCGCTTCGGAGGCGGTTTTTTGGACACGAGGTAAAAGGCCCCGCGAGAGACGCGAGCGTGGTGTTAACACTCGAACTCTCGTTTCAGTTGGTTTGGTTTACGGCGCCCTTCCATAATAACATTCGAATTGCTTTTGTTTTAAAATTACAATTTTAACAAAGTAATTTTATTTAATCTTGGACAATAGGTACTAGCAATTTATATAAAATTATGAAACTCAAAAGGTTCTATTTCAATGAATAGATTTTTTAATTTCGTTCTTTTTAAAATGGTCAAGCATTGATAAATACTTATTAAGGCAAGAGTTGATGTCGCTATTATTTCGACGTCTTCCATCGTTGCTGGCTCAACGGAAAATGAACGCATCGCGAGAGTGTAAACAAGTAAGTACTCGTTACCTCGCAACAACACGCGACCTGCGAGGCGAGAGTCTAAGCCCGTTATAAAATCATTAATATTGCGATGCGAGTATAATTAGCGGATTTAAAACAAAAGTAGAAGAAAACAGGGGCAGTCATAAGGACTGCCGACAGAAGTGAAAACTCAATGATATTTATGTATACATGTACACAGGCCGCTATTCTAGTACACATGCTCATCATAGTTCGCGTCACCGATGACGCGACATGTTCATAAGTTTTTCCCCTACCAAAAATCTTCTTTATAAGAACCAGATGCGATGCGTACTAAAACAACTCGGACTACCCCGTCTTCACCCGGGAAGATCTTATCTATTACACCCATAGGTTACTTTAAACATGGCATATTGTCTATGTATAACAATACCACGGTACCTACTTTAATAGGGTTTTGTTCGAGCATTCCACTTTTGTCGAGTCTAAAGTGTATTTAAGTTTTCTGTTTTTCATCTGAATTTACGTAGCCAAAAACGGTGTTTAAAGCGTCTGGACAACCAGTCGGACCTATAATGTGGTTTGGTTTTGAAATATGTTTAATAAATTGATCCACGCCTAACAGTAAGTCGATTACACACATAGATATACCATTTTTTATCCGCAAGCATAACATTACTTAAACAATCAAGCAATGAAGAATCAATTTCACACTGCTACCGGAGTTACCATAAATGTTATCAATAACTAAAGGTTGTATATTTAGACTGAATTCAGAATTTAAGCGGGAAAACAATGTTAAGTTTGTAAAACCTTTAATATTCTGGGCGTTATCATCGATGTCATGTACAGAAGTATGTCTATTATCAGGTATTAACTTTAAACCTAGCGTACGTAAACAACGTGAAATAATAAAATGGCTCTGTGACCCCATATCAATTATTATATGAATATCGCGGCGCACATCAGTAACCTGAGCAATAGCTGTACCTAATACAACAGTTTTAGGAGTATTTTTATCAGAAGGGACAACACTATACAAAGATGTAGTGTTATTATTATTTTGGGTTGCGGACGTAACGATGCGGGTTCGGATGACGTATCAAAACGAGAATGCGAGTGAGATTAATGTGAATTATTATAGGATTGGCTTGGTTTATCAGTCGAAAGATCGCGGTGTAATAACGTATGATGCCATTTGTGGCAATGTTTACAATTGGTTTGCGATTTGCATATGCATATTAATGCCAGAGTTCTTCAGAGGTCTGTTCTCTCTGCGACTCTTTTCCTGCTGCACATCAATGACCTACTTCTACCAGGTATTGTTGGTATGCAGATGACAGCACAGTCATAGAGAGATTCATCTCCAGTGCAAAGGAGGGAGGGGCAGTAATACGTTCATTTAGAGAGGGCATGGTGGAGCGGATAAATGCGACCGTAAGTCTAGTCTCCAAATGGGGTGACGACAATGTGGTCACTTTCAACGCCGCCAAAAGGCAGGCATGTTTGTTCTCCGCAAAACGGAGTCCGTTTGATCTGACTCCTACTTTCCGAGGTAAATCTAGGTAGAGGTAGAGGTTACCGATCATCTCGAGCTTCTCGGCATACAGTTAAGTGCTAAACTCAACTTTGGCGCTAACATTGAGTCGAAAGCACAAACTGCGGCCAAAAAACTGGGTATTCTAAACAGGGTGAAGCGATACTTCACGCCTGGACAGGTTCTAACTTTATACAAAGCTCAAGTCTGAACATGCATGGAGTATTGTAGTCACCTTTGGGATGGCTCAGCAAATTATCAAATGGCTAATCTCTGTTGAGACTGGCCGTTGTGACCAGAATTTGGTCTGGAGGAAATAGTTATAATTGAAATGGTTTGTTAAATTATACGTACCAAAAACTGTACAAAGGAAAATAAAAACTTGTATAATATATTTACAATAAATTTAAATATCATTTGTATGTCGCTATATGACATAATATGTTATATGTATACCTAATATTTATTTTATTTTATTACATAGTATAACGTAAAATAAACACTCACGCCTATCACCCAGAGGGTAGAGGAGCAGAGACAAAAGACTTCCATTTGGCACGATCCTGATTCCTGACACACCTCTCTCTTCTTTCACTTCCATGGTATCTACGCATACATGCTCAGTTAAGATTACTCATAAGGCCCATCTTCAATATATCACTAATTTCGTCGAAATTAGCGCGTCCCTATCTTGCCAATTTCTACCATTGACTTCTGCAGCATAAATTTGCTTTGTCACTCTTTTCTCATTCACTCTTTCTACGCCAAATACCACCATTTCAAAGCATTGCTTTAATTATAGCTAGAACATCTTCTTTTATATCAAGCACGCTTTTATCTTTACATACAATTTCTACTCTCTATTATACTTATTAATAACCGCATTGAAAGCAATTATCCCGCAATTTGCTTATATTATGTATTATGTGTAACCATTTGTAGTTAAAACCAAAGTTACTTTAATAATTTATAATGAAATATTATTTTTGTTTATTTTATTACTACATCTACGCAAAATTTTCTTGAGATAATTAATAGAATCAGGCGTTACTTTGCGGAAATCCATTATATTAAAGTTGGAAAAATTTACTTTGCCAATATCCGCTCAATAACATAAAATGATGTGTCTTACCTAGTTTGAAGAGCACCTCCCGCTTCCTCAATTGCGTGCACCATCCCCGTCACCACTAATCCCAGCACCACTACTACCACTACACTAGGAAAGACCACCATCGACGACAATACACGTGTTTCGCTCTACACGAGGCATCTTCAGGTGTAGTAGACTCTACGGTAGCTGACCGCTAAGTGAGCGGCGAGCCAAAAACAGCTGCTATATATAAGACTCGCCGACGCAACCGCTCCCCACTTAAGTAGTGAGCGACCGCGTCATGCGATAAAACATGCGACTAATCACCACCTGACGTACACATGCTTCTTTTATTATTTATTAGGTATTTTCGAGCACGGTTTCCAGCAAGTACTTGTATTAAGGCAATTTTCGGTCCACGAGACCTGATTTCAGAGCGAGCTCCTGGTGTAGAATCCTGGCTACTAGGTTGTGCCTGTGCAATAACTCAGAGTTATAAAGCGCCGAACAACCGGAGATGACATGCCTAAGTGACTCACCGGGATGGCAACAAGCTCGACAAATGTCGACAGTACCATCTTTTAGGATGTATCTCCGATAGTTGTTGGTCTTAATAACTGTATCGCACAGACAAAACCCTCGGTTTCCCAAAAGGTCACCAAAACATACTCAATGGAGGCAACTGTGTCTACAGGCTCATGTAGAGCCTTGTAGAACCTCCCTTGGAGCTCCATCACCATCCATACAGTCTCCCGGTCGGAAATTCTCTATACTGCCGGGTCTTGCCATTGCTCGTTGGCGAAGGATAGAGGGGTAAGGCCTCACAGAAAATGACGTTCTATAGAATGCCATAGTTGTTGCGCATGGCAAGCGGGTTGGCAACCGCAGTTTTTTTAGTCGTTATTAGGGGCGCTGCTCATTTCAAGCTTTTGTTTCCTCTGTCGCTTCTTACACCTACAGGATGATATGGGGTAGTGGATATTCTTACCGCCACTACACGGTAAACACTCAAATATTACAACATATATACACCGATATCTGAATTGTGACACGGAGCAGTATCAAAAGTTGTGAGACATCTGGTTCTGTGATCATCAATCCACCTGCCAAGTGTGGCGATTAAGAATAACCCTTCCTTTAATGGGAGAACTGTAACTATTTACGGGCTGTTGAAGACGAATGATTTTTTTATATGTGGTAGAACCATGTTGCAGCTATATTGTGGTTGCAGCACAAATGGGTCGGCTCGACCGGAGAAGGACCACGCTCTGAGATAATTCCAGCGTGAAATAGCAGCTCAATGCTGTTGTGTCTTATGGTGAGTGTAGAGAACCGGAGACCCTTTTTACTGGAAACGAGGTATTCCACCTTAGCCCTCAGGGGTGACAGCGCATCTACATTTTGGTTATTATTCGAGGATAGATGTAAATGTCTATGGGCCACAGCATCCACTTACCATCAGGTGGGCTGTGCTCGCTCATCCTTATTCCAAAAAAAAAATGTCTGAGACATTGTCAAGCTTATTTTCCAGTTGGAAGGCCGTCCAAAAGTAATGTGTTTACCGAAGAATGTCTATTCTTTTTGTTCCAGTATACACTAAAGCTGAGTTGCCGTTCGCAAAACTAAACGATAATTTTGTACTGGAAAGACAGAAGACGGGCAAACAAGAATGGGTCACACCCAACTCGATGCCTGATGGAAAGCTTCTTTCTTGTAAGTTTATTTCTTTATTGTGGTTGCTTTTTTTTAACCGCCTCTTTCAATCTCGATCAAATAGGTATTTAACAGTAGACCATCTAACATCTAAAATTCTTTAGTCATGGGATTCGAATCTGGCATTATAAGTGAACTCTGAGAAGCGTATGGAGCAGCATTCATCAAAATATTTTTAATTTTTTTATTGTAACCGGCTACACAAAAAAATGTCAAAAAGAGCAAGCACAATGTTTCAAACTGAAATAATAGCAGTAAATAATATTGATTACGCAAAGATTCTGCTAAGCTAGGTCTATTTATGATTTGAAATTGTTTTTTTCTCAACAGAAACGCTGTTGAGTCATTCTCCGCGGATCGTCCACAGTTCATGGAAATCTGCAGACGTGGGCGCTATATTGCAGGAGATAACAGCGGAAAACGCATCGCAGCACGCACAGACAGTGGAAGTGCAAAAGAGAGAAGATGAGAGAAATATAAAGGACCGTACCATCACCATAAAAGTATTTATAAATTTAATTGAACATAGCGTGTTACTTGACGACTTTTGAGATTTTTTAATTTTTTTTTAACAATTTATATTTTATATTTTATATTATTTTTCAAGTATTACCTTAAATTTTGACCTTGTGTATAACATTTACAATTTTAATACTAAATTAAAAGTTTATTTATTTTTAATGTATATAAATAAAGAAATAAAAACCTTTTATTCCATGCCAAATAAGTTTTACAATATAATTTTTAAATATAATTTGCATTTTATAAAGGATTTATAATTTTAGATTATTATTTTTAGATTTTGATACATTAATTTTTTTTTTTTTAATAACAATTGTTGAATGAATTTGATTGAGTTAATTAATGTCATAATTCTGAGTATAACAATTATTTTTATAATATTTGGTTAAAATTTAAATAAGCATAAATTTATTATTAGTAATACAGGGTATTTTGAAACGCTCCCGAAAACGAGACAGATGATAGTACTAAGATACCTGTGATGGGTCACAAAAATTCGATCGAGAAAAAAAAATCATCTTTTCACAACGTTTTAATAACTTTATTCACGCTCATCATGTTATTAAAGTTATTTGAAACGATATTTCATAAAAAATATCCTTAAAATACTGAAATATAAAACAAAGCAGTGATTACTGAATTACAATCAGCTTACTACGGGTCAATGTACGCGCGAACGCCAATTCGCGCGACCCGCAACAACGATGGTACCACAATACTGAAGTTACAACAT
>JAGSMP010002602.1:0-20212 GCA_029286625.1 Parnassius orleans | reverse complement strand
CATGTTATTAAAGTTATTTGAAACGATATTTCATAAAAAATATCCTTAAAATACTGAAATATAAAACAAAGCAGTGATTACTGAATTACAATCAGCTTACTACGGGTCAATGTACGCGCGAACGCCAATTCGCGCGACCCGCAACAACGATGGTACCACAATACTGAAGTTACAACATTTGTCTAAATACCTGTTCACGTCGTTTTACACATACCATATAATAAAGCTAAAAACACATTTTTTTCTTTTCAGTTTCTTTTCTTTTCGTTTTCTTTTCTTTTCGTTTTCTTTTCTTTTCGTTTTCTTGGTCTCCTTTTTTGGCTAGTTGTCCGTCTAGGTACCTACCTAGAAGGACGTCTAGGTAGGTACCTAGACGGTACCTACCACCCTCTTACCTATTTCTGGTGCCAAATAGCAGTGCTTGCACGGGGATAGTCTGAAGGGTGTAGAGAACCAGTATAGTTACAGGAGTATTGTTACAATGTAAGGTTCCATTGGAATACCTCGGGTTGTAGACAGTTTTAGATTTGCAGAAATAGGTAAGAGGGTGGTAGCTAACCAGACGACCTCCTGGGCACAATCTGCATTTACAGATAGACAGAATATACGTAAGTTTCAAGTGACGCAAAGGCTATGCTCAACTTATTGTAAACACTACACGCACACCACTGAAATTTACACCCAGGCCCTATCAGTAGACAGACAACCACTCGTATTTGAAATAATTGCCAAATATCATGTCGATAAATTAGTACGGCATGGGATATATCTAATAAATATTACAATTAACAATATACTATTTTCATTTACATTTTACACATGGAGCAACACGAGCCACCGACGCGGCGCCGCTGCGGCCGAAGCCGGCGGCCCGTGTTGCTTTATGATTTTACATTTTTACATATTTCTATTCAATAAAGGTTTCGAGTTTTTTTTATAATTGACAATTTTTATTTTGAATATTAGTTTATTCAAATTAAATTGACATACATATTTGTAATATATAATTATCATCAAAAATAACAGGCATTTATTACAATTTCTTTAAAAAAAAATTTATTATTTGTAGTTTCATTTAATGTCATTGTCTACGCAAACGCCTGTTGTTTTTTGTTACGCACGAAGTTGCGTTACATACGTTTTACTTATTTCTTTTTTTGTTGTTTTTAAGTTGTAACCACCGCCAATTTTTCAATTCATCTTTGTCAATTGCGAAGTACACGGCGATAATATCTGCATCAAGAAGTTTTATTTTCTCCTCGAATTAAAAGGTATTCATGGTCCTTCGAGCCGGATTCTAGCGGCTATTGAGGATTTTCATCGAGAAATTATAATCTACTGAATATCTACGTAATTAGAGATTTACAACAAGTATATACAACTTGGAACGTCCGGGGTCACCTTGAAGACGGAGACAAAGAAATTTTGAAGAAAACAAAAGGAAATAACCAGTGCAGTGTTTTTATTTTTTATTTTCGTTATATTTAGTGATAATTTCTCAATAATTGTTCAATTTCCAGATATTATTATAATTTTCGCCTGTATCTCAAAATGACCGATGAAAGGGTTAATTAAAAAAGGCAAGTTTCAAAGGTCGATTAACGGCATTCAATAATTATCTCAGTGAATTAAAGGATACATTGAGCTCGTCTCAGGTTGCGAACTGCAATTGCGCGTATTAAATTGAATTATTATACGAACAGTACGATGAGGTTCAATTGAAATTGGAGTGTAGTGGACGATATCAATAGTCAAATAAACGAGCGGAATGATTTCGAATCGACGTATTATAAAATTCTTTCGAAAGCTCACGAACTTATTCGAAATAAAAATAATCTTGAATGTTTAGACAGTGAAAAGATTTTCACGTATTAACAATAATACTTTAAATTGCCTACTAATTCAGCTTCCGAAATTTAGCGGGTCGTATGACAACTGGCTTGAGTTTCACGATACTTTCTAGCTTAATACACTCAAATGATGATATCGATGATATCAACAAGTTTCATTATCTTCGCGCGTCGCTCGAAGGGACAGCCGCCGTCGTAATACAATCTATTGAATTTTCGGTAATTATTCGGTGGCTTGGAATTTATTATGTGGACGTTTTAATAATAAACGTATTTTAATTCAAAACCATGTAACGGCATTATTTAACATTGAGGTAATTACTAAGGAATCGTCATTCATTTTAAAGCGCATGATAGACTCCGTGAGTAAAAATCTACGTGCACTTGAGTCATTAGGTGAGCCCATAAATCACTGGAACACCTTACTCATCCACATTATTACTCACAAATTAGATAGTAAGACATATCGGGAATGGGAAGAGTACAAAGGTCACTTAGATAATAACAAAATTATTTCATTTGCGTCATTTTTATCATTTATACAAAATCGTGCAGATCTATTAGAAACTTTGGAACTGTCTCGCAATCCTCAAATTAACCAAAAAAAATAAAATTAAAAGCATGGTGTCAGTCACTAAGACCCAAAATCGGTTAAATGAGAAAAGCGAGATGTCTCAGTTCAAACTTTGCCCTAACTGTAAGGCTGAGCACAGTCTAAATAATTGTTCAAAATTTCTAAGGCTTTCTTCTGAACAACGATTAGAATTATTACCGCAGTTTAAGGTTTATAATTGTTTACGTTTTGGTCATTTTGCAAACCGTTGTAAGTCGAGTGGCTGTAAAGTGTGTAAAAGCACAATACTTTGATTCACGTTTCAGATATGAAGCTCAAGACAACTCCCAATTTATCTTCTCGCCCTGAAGACGGTCCACTCTCTCCCTGATACATCGTGCGAAGATGAGCATATCGGTAATAATAATATCACTTTGTCTGCGCAAGTATCGACCTACCTACGAAATAAAATCAGGTACTTTTAGCCACTTCCTTATAAAATATACGGTCACAATAATAAGGAATACTTAGCTCGCGCTATTCTAGACAGCGGTAGCACTTCTTGCCTAATTACGGAAAGATTGAGCAAATTATTAGAGTTACCGATAGTTAATGTTAACGAATCTTTATTAAATTAATAACTCATCTCACATAGGCAAAATGTGTTGCGTGCCTATAAAGTCTTTGAACGAAAACTTTAATACTAATCTTTTCTGTTTCGTTTTGCCTCATATAACGGATGAAGTACCGAGTCAGGAAATACCTTTAAACGACATTAACATACCTAGTAACCTCTGTTTAGCAGATCCCCGCTTCCACACGCCATCGTCGGTGGATTTAATTATTGGTGCGGATGTTTTTTGGGACCTATTAGGGGTACGTAAAATTAGTTTAGAAACGGAAGCCGGTACTCATTGAATCTAGGTTAGGATGACTAGTCTCAGGCCCTTAATTAATAATGGCCGTACCGTATTCGATTTCTAACACTAAATCGTTTTAAGTAAAACTAAATTTGAGGGAAACGTCTCTTCGCACAATGATAATAACGATGATATTCAAAACCTATTGACGCGTTTTGGCACCTAGAGGAGGTTTGCCATGATACATCAGTTCTCTCCGCGGAGGAAAAATGCGAAGAACATTTTATAAAAATACAACTCGTCTACAAGACGGTCGTTTCTGTGTGAGAATACCACTGAAACAATCACGTGATATTTTAGGCGGTTCCTACGCGCCAAGCTTTGCCTCCTCTCTTGAGCGTAGGTTTAAGATCAACCCAAATTTAAAAATAATTATACTCAATTCATGTCAGAGTATCTAACACTAGGACACATGTCTGAATGTTCATTTGATCCACGGAGGTTAGCATATTTTATACCACACCATGGAGTGATTTGCGAAAGCAGCTTAACGACTAAGCTCAGAGTTGTTTTCAATGCGAGCAGTCCGACTACTTCCGGTATTTCATATAATAATTTGCAATTAGTGGGGCCCATTGTACAGGATGATCTGCTATCATACTACTTAGATTCCGACAACATAAGTACGTGCTATCAGCAGACGTAGAAAAGATGTATAGATAGATCGTCGTACATCCTGATGACAGACCTCTCCAACAAATAGTTTGGAGAAATGATCCATCAGAGCCCATGAAAGCGTACCAGTTAAACACTGTTGTATGGCACAGCCAGCACCATATCTCGCCACCAGATGTCTTAAGCAGATTGGTATGGATTGCAAGGACGATAAAATCTCCGAAATAATAATCCATGACTTCTACGTCGATGACCTATTAACTGGAGGACAGCATTCAAGATGCGCTGGACATACGTAACAAGGTGCTTCTGAACTGGCCACAGCTGGTATGAACCTCCGTAAGTGGAAATCAAATGAACCTCGAGTAATACTAAATAATAACAATTCATCGCTCGACTTAAATATTGGTTCTACGGAACCCTGTAAAACATTAGGTCTCAGCTGGCAAATCGAGTCTGATGAACTGTATTTTTCGACGAGTGAAATCGTTTTAAATAATTTTACAAAACGTGGATTACTCTCGGTTATTTTACAAATCTTTGATCCACTGGGTCTTCTGACCCCATGCATAATTTCTATGAAAATTTTAATGCAAAAATTATGGTTACTTAAACTTACATGGGACGAACAGTTGCCTTCGGAAATAATTAAATTATGGCTTTCAATTGTAGAAAACTTATCATTTTTAAACAATTTAAGAATTCCACGCAGTGTTATCTGCAATCAATATATTAATGTAGACTTACATATTTTTAGTGACGCATCTCAAGTGGCTTACGGAGCATGTATGGAGCATGTAATGTGATGGTGCGTTTACTTTCAGCCAAAAGTCGCGTAGCTCCCATAAGGCCGACTACAATACCACGGCTTGAGCTCTGCGCTGCACTTGTCGGTGTCCGTCTCTATGAGAAGGTGATAAGTTCGCTTCGAATCCAAGTAAGATCAGTAATTTTTTGGTCAGATTCGACAATCGTTTTAGGTTGGTTAAAATGCTAACAAATTACAACCTTTGTTCGTAATCGAGTTGCCGAAATTTTGGAAAAAACAGGTTCATTTACTTGGCGACATGTTCCCACTGATCTCAATCCGGCAGACTATGTTTCCCGCGGTACGAACATAAATCAAATTCATAATCTTGACTTATGGTGGTCTGGTCCACCGTTTTTAAAGGGTGACATGTCTAGTTGGCCTGCTAACCCTATTGTAAGTGATAAGCTACCAGAAACTCGCTCAGAGATTTCTTTAGTTGTTACCAATCAGAAAAAACCTTTAATTGACTTTGAGAGATTCCCTAATTTTATAAGATTACAACGTTCTATATATTCTACACGTAGGCCGTGTTAAGAATTATTAATATTTGTAAAAAGAATCCGGTACAAAGTAAATTTTTAAGTAACGACGAACTACATAATTCTTTAAATACTTTGATTAGATTGTCACAAATTGAGTCATTCGAGGAATATATGACCTTATATAATAACAAAAAATTGCCTTCAAAATGTACTATTTTGAAATTTAATCCTTTCCTAGACGAAAATAAAATAATGCGTATCGGTGGTCGTTTAGGAAATGCATTATTTATGAAAAAACATCCGATTATGTTACAGTCCACTAATCGTTTTACCAAATTATTGTTTAAGTATATGCATGTCAAGCTTTTACACGCCGGTCCTCGTTTACTATTAGCTTCAATTAGAGAAATGTATTGGCCCATCGGAGGCCTCAAGTTAGCTAAATATTGTTATCGACAATGTTTATGTTGCCGTTATAAGGAAGGGTTATAAATCCACTATGGGCAATCTGCCTCAGGGTCGAGTGACTCCCGGCGGTTTTCCCTTCGAGAGCGTTGGCGTCGATTATGCTGGACCTATTATGTCCGCCAGTCGTCAAGGCCGTGGTTGCAAGCTTACGAAAGTGTATATTCTCATCTTCGTTTGCTTTGCGACAAAGGCTGTACACGTGGAGTTAACAGGCGATCTAACAAGTAATAATTACTTATCAGCACTTCGTCGATTCATTTCACGTCGCGGAAAACCTAAACACATATACTCCGACAACGGAACCTCATTCGTAGGCGCATACAACGAAATCGGTCGTTTTATAAAAGACAATTGCATTTCACTGTCCGAGAATTTGGCTCAGGAAAATATAAATTTCCATTTCATTCCTCCGCAAGCCCCTCACTTTGGCGGTCTTTGGGAAGCAGGCGTTAAGTCAATAAAATATCATTTACGGAGAGTTTTAGGTAATTGTAACCTTACATACGAGGGATTAAACACTGTGCTGGTTCAAATTGAAGGTGTACTGAACTCTCGTCCGCTGACACCTCTCTCCACGGATCCTGATGACTTACTGCCATTAACCCCGGGACATTTCCTCATCGGCCGCCCCATCACCTCTCTTCCTTCTCAAAATTATGAAGAAGTCCCTAGCAGTAGACTGAGTCGATACCAACGCATCCAACAACTTCGTCAACATTTTTGGAGAAGATGGAGCAAGGAATATCTCTCAGAACTCCAGCAGAGATCAAAATGGCGTTCCAATGCTGACACTTTAGGGACGGGTGATCTTGTAGTCCTGAAGGAAGACAATTTACCGCCGCTCAAATGGCGACTGGGTCGAATTACAGCCTTTCGGAGCCGACGGCATCAACCGCGTTGCCGATATCAGAACTGCCACCGGAATCGTCCGAAGACCTTTCTGCAAAATCTGCCTTTACCTAACAACAAGGAATGTTAATTTTGTTGAAAGACAAGCTTTCAACGCCGGGGGCATGTCTACGCAAACGCCTGTTGTTTTTGTTACGCACGAAGTTGCGTTACATTTTTACTTATTTCTTTTTGTTGTTTTAAGTTGTAACCACCGCCAATTTTTCAATTCATCTTTGTCAATTGCGAAGTACACGGCGATAATATCTGCATCAAGAAGTTTTATTTTCTCCTCGAATTAAAAGTATTCAGTCATTTATTCGATAATTATGTCACTTTTTATAAATTTTATGATTTTAAGCTTTATTGGTTTATTGGATAGGTCCCTGTATTACTTCAAGACTAATGCCTGCTAATAATAATAATAAACTACTGCGATCTCATATAGACAATATCAAGTAATTAATGGAATCTTAACGAACAATTTATTACGAGCGATATTAGAAAATTTGTAGCTCTGCCACAACATTCTTGTTACTACGTATGTTCAAAATGAACTCCGAGTTAATAATGTCAACCTTGAAGTATCTAAGAAATTATTAGAATCTTCGAAAAAGACACGTGGATCCTTCGGGTAATATTGTTCAGAATTTTACGGACATAGATTGACGAAACCGTACCGAACCGTGTAGTTAGTAGTTAACAAACATATGGAATTGCACAAGGACAAACATCCACACCCAGAAAAATTATTTGTAAGCCATACATTATTTGTGTGGCCTACTACCAAGTATTTAGTTGTTCCGTGTGATACTAAATCTGAATAAGACAGTAATGAACAACATATCCAGACGATAAAACCTCAGTTAACGTTCATGTAAAAGAGCGTAAAATTAGCACTTACGCGGGTAGCGCTTACCACGCTGCGTGTCGACCTATAAACGTTTTATTTTAGAATTTAGCAATTAGCGTATTACCATGTTATGCAGTGTTTTCCTAATCATGCACGTGGTGAACCAGTAGTAAATTTAACGAAATATTTTAATACCCATCAAACTAAGAATTAACCTACCAAGGCTCAACCTCCTTATAAAAACGAGAATATCGCATATTTTCGCATTCATTCAGAAAGAATGGTAATTATATTTGTATTTCGTTTACAAAGCTGCCCTTATCGTGAATGTAAACGCGCTAACTATAGGTATTGAAAAAGCAGTAAACGGACACTTAAACAATACTGAAATCTCTGTCACAAAGACGTGCTCTTGTGGTCCTCACAAAGTCTCATTATGTCACAACCTATTTCATAATGAGGAGCTATCGGCGTTTAATTGTCAAATATTTAAAAAAATATTCAGTAGGCCTTATCTGTGCGAGTGTTAAATCTTACAAAATAGTAGCGTAAATTGGCAAAAAATTCGGTATGATGTAAAAATTGTAAACTATGTATTTTCATTTGATAATGAGACAATACATCGTAGGCCTCAGGAGTAATATTGTTTCTGAATTTAGATTCTTGAGCATCTACTTAGCATTAAGTGGACTCTGTGCTCCTTGTTATTATAACATTCTAAACCGTGTAACATATACCTTTATATTACACGATTAGATCTTCAAGCTAGGATAGTAATAGTAAGAGTCAAATAAAAACTTCAAAATTTTTATACTGACGATACATTTTTACTTAAGTTAATAAAACTTTAGCCAACTGCAATAAGAATTAACATTCGTGAAAAACAATATTATAAGTTACCCCAAAACCAGTTGATCTAAAATAATAAAGTGAAAGATTAGAGTTAAAAACACGCAATGTTAATTAATAAGTTCAACTAGGTCTTTGACAAAACCGACAAATATGGTCATCTAGAATCTTTTTTCCCATCGTTTGTCGGTTATTTAAGATATATGACTAACTGCCTCTTCAGCTTTACTTGTTTCTTATGCTAAACAGTTACTCTTATTCTAAGATATCCTATTATAACGATTAACCTACTAGGTGATTTCTTTTCTGCCTAGAAGACTGGGTAGGTTACCTATTGCTGTGGCCAAATAGCAGTGCTTGCACTACTGTGCCCAGGCCTCAAGTGTATAGAGAGCCAGTATAATTACAAGCTGTGAGGCATTCCATCTTTGTCGTCAGAGGAGACGACGCATCTGTAGCGTTCTTTGTTTGAAGTTGGCTGCAGGTGTCCATGGACTGCAGTAACCACTTACCATCACGTGGACGGCAAGGTCGTTTCTCTTTGTTTTATTAACAAAAGAACACCTTTTATTTATGCACCTATATTTCATAAAATATAGTGTGATAATATGTTATATAGTATAATTATATGTTGTGAAAGAGATATCTTTCACAACATATTATTCGATATGCTCAACACAATTTGCAGCTCATGATTTATGAATTCACAAAAATGAAAGAAACGATTTTATTGGAACGAGATTAAAAGAAAGTAAGTCAAAACGGACTAATAACTTCACAAAGACCTCACAAGAGTTTGCTTAACATTAAAAAAAATTAAAGGGAATATTATAATAAACAGTTAAAATACGGCAGCTGTTTTTAAAAATTATCGAATCTACTACGCAAGTGTAATAATCCCATAATTACACGCAAAAACAAAGGCAAACACTGCATCCGATTCGAATCCAAAACAATGCCGTCCGAAGTAACCACAGTGCTATTTCAAAACAGTTCAAAGCGTTTTTATAAAATTGAAATGATAAACAAACACATAGCCAACCTGATGGTAAGTGTTTATTGTAGCCCATGGAAACCTGCAAACCGTTACCGTTACAGCCTATTAAAGTCCACTGCTGAGCATAGGCCTCCACCATTAATTGCCTCATAGGGGGGATATTTGCCATTGTTGCCACGCTTGGCAAGCGGGTTGGCACCCGCAGTTTTTTATTTTCAGCCGTTATTAGGAAGACGCTGTTGCCCATCTCCCGATTTGTTTCCCTCTATCGCCTCTTACGACATCCACGGGAAGATATGGGGTAGTGGATATACTTACACCGCCACTACACGGTACCTCAAACAGTGTCATACAAAAAAAAATTATGATATCCTGGTCCCTCTATGAGGCAATTTATTATAGGGGAGGGCTATGTTCAGCAGTGGACTTTTCACAAGCGGTAATAATGATTTTTTTCGATTCGATTATATACATACACGACATGTCTTAACATGCAGGAAGTCGATGGGTGCAGGTGGCGCTGGACCGTATTTTGTGATGATGAGTTAGGGTTATGTTCAGCAGTGAACTTTTGAAGGGCTGTTACGATGTTGATAATGAGGATAAAATAAACTCATTTCCTTAATTCTTCCCGCGAGTGTCACACAAGGTGACTTAGCGAAATGCCTGGGAGATCATGTTGGTGCTATAACCATCTCCCTAATTATACCAGTTACGAAATTCCTAGACCAGCAACGAAAAGCAGGGTTATAAGTATAAAAAATGTGATACTAATCCGCCTAGCCCGTGGCCTGTGGCCTGTGGCCAAAAGGCTTATGTTCAACAGTGGGGCTGATTACGAGCCATGAGCTATAAAGAAGAACCTGAAATATAAGACAAATAGGTTTATAAATAAAATATAATGCAAAGTGCAAAATACTTATATTACTGTTATGTTTGCATCTCAATTTAAAATATTTAGGGCTGATTTTTCAATCATCATATAAAAGTAGGTACTTCACACGATGAAATAAAATAATAAATTTGTAAAGTATGAATAAAATAGTTCAATTGTCAATGAATATCATGTTCAATATCATTGTTCATTAAATATCATAAATTGTACAAAGAATGACAAACATGTGAACGAAAACGTAAGCGTTGGTACGAAATATCAACTCACGACAGTGGAAATCGTGCTCTTTCATAGAGGTTAAGGAGGCGCCGGTAACACTTGCAGGCTCATAGCAAGTTGCAGTAATCTTCATAGCACGGTGTTCCGATAGCATGCGGACAAACCAGAGCATCGAACAATCGATGCTCTGTTTGTCCACATGCGCAGACAAGTGGAATGAGCCAGGCGGGATTGTCTTCAAGTGATTGTTGTGCAAATACCTGAAACAAATATTTAATGAATAAGAAGTATAATATTCAGATACCTCAACATAAGTAACCTTTTGTTAAGGTATCTGCATAAGATATCTTAATATAATTGATGTACTGGAATATGTATGTATTAGAATTTTGTATGTGCATTCGTGCTGCAGCTATATTATGGCTGCAGCACGAATGGGTCGGTTCGACTGGGTAGGACCACGCTCTCAGAATACCAGCGTAAAATAGCAGCTTAATGCTGTTGTGTTTCGTATGGTGAGTGTAGAGAACCGGATACCCTTTTACTGGTAACGACGCATTCCATCTTAGTTCTCAGGGGTGACAACACATCTGCATTTTGATTCTTGATCTAGGATAAATGTAGATGTCTATGGGCCACAGCATCCACTTACCATCAGGTGGACTGTGCTCGCCCCTTTATTCTATAATCTCTAATGCCATTTATTGTCTTCGGAATAAAAGAGCACGAAAGAAATGTATGTAGTTGATCCATGTTACAGGTTATCACTAAAAGTTCTTTGTCATTTATTTTTACTCAGGGTCTATTGCTGAACTAATATCTCTTTGAAATCTATACATAAAAGCAAGTGAATGATTCATAATGCGAGTCCGGCAGTTAGGACATTTTGACTTTTGTGTTGCTTCTAAAAAAAGATACCACGGCTTATATACTGATACCTTGGTCAATGTCCGATCTACTGCTACCCATTAAAACATAATAGGTATAGTGTATTTGGGCTCAAAGAATTTGTACGTCTTTATTTCACATTGATCTCAATACTTTGCATAGACTTGTAAACTTGAAACATAGTTAATATATAAAACTTACTTTCTAGGAAAAAAACTAGTCTTATTGCACTTTTCGAATAAGAATGTTAATTCGACATCCAAATTCTTACTTATTTTGGAGATTATCATTTTGTAGCAAGATAAGTATTTGAAAGGATTTTTGAGATAAAATCATTTCTGTTTGAACTTTTAAAGTTCATTAGAAGCATTTTATTAGAATCAATTTTAAGTCCCAGTAACATTTTGGGTTAGTTAGAATATGCAGGTAATATCGATGGTCTAGAAGACAAAAGTGCTATTACAGGATTCGTAATTTTTCAGAAGAGAGTTGCTATGAAGTTTTGTGTAATGTTTTTTTTTATATGCCTTTAATTCTAGTTGGATTAGTTATCTAGGTATGTAACACTTATTTTTAAAGAAACATACGCATGTACAAAAATAGACGGAAAAACTTGTAAAACATGAAAAAAGCAATTAATATTTCGACTATCAAATTGGTTCACTTATTACTTTCAAGTGTAAAATTGTTAGCATAAAGCGTTCACTTAAACATACTTGGCCATATTACAAAAACTAGCTGTTACCTTGGTAATTTGGCTTATGTTACCTAAACGTTTCTATGATAGATGATTAATTAGTTTCTTTCAAAATCATCATTCATTAGCCTGTCAAAAATCTAAATCTATAGCCTCTAAGGGGGTGGATGATGTAGATCCCCAGCGCCGGCTGGATAGCTTAGATATTAACGAAACACCCTGAAATGATTATCTTTCGTACGTCGCCACTATTTCATTATCACCATCATTACAGCTTATCGAAATTCCACTGCTAAATACAGGCTTCCTCTACAGCTTCCAGGCTAGATTGCCTGACGGGAGGATTTCGGCCAGTTAGCAGGAAGTTATCAGGAAGATGCTGCTGCCCATCTCTTGTTACATTTTCCCTCTGTTGCCTCTTACGCCACCCACGGGTCGATATGGGGCAGTGGAATCTTTTACGTACGTAAAAGATTATGACGATTAAAATTACGGGCGTAAAAGATTAATAAAATAAGTAGTAAATAAATAAATAATATATAAAGTAAATAAATGATTAATAATATTAATAAAGCCGTGTACGGCTGCCATTATATATAATACATACGCTTTTAATAATATTATTATTATTTAAGTTTGTTGTTTCATTGCCAATTTTCTTGTACTTTTCTCTAACTAAAATCAACTGTTGATGACGCTTTTAAACTTCAGAACGCCCGGAAATCATGACAAACCCTCAAGACGTAATGGTGTACTTCGATGATGATGCCATGTTTACGTGTCGTATCTGGAGAGCCAATACCTGAAATTGAGTGGTTGCGAGATTCTACTACCGTGCTAATACACATCGCTATGAAATAATGGATAACGGTACACTTATGGTGCATGCCGCTGATGAGAACAACGTAGGATTATTTGAATGTAAAGCGAAAAATCCTGCAGGAGAAGCAATGTCAAAACCAGCAAAAATGATAGTACATAGCAAACCGGACGAAAACGGTAGAGTTGTTTGATATTAGATAAAATTATTTCAATTTACGTACCTTGTTAATGCAAACACTAATTCTTATTTATTTTATAGGTTATCCTGTATTTACTATTCTACCTCGCGACAAAATTGCTAGACTGAACGAAAATATCAGATTTGACTGTGTTGCTAAAGGAAATCCTGCACCTTATATAGTATGGTACTTCAAGCGTACTAATTCAACCCGTAATACTTACAACAATACTTACCGTAATACTTCAACAAATCTTCATTGATATTATTGTTGCAGTTGCTCCCGCCTTTATCACTGTTCCAAATGATCAAGTTGTAACTGTAGAAGAAACTGCTGAATTTAGATGTATAGCAAGAGGAGCACCAAAACCTGTAATTACCTGGTATAGGAATACAATGCTATTAATATCAAGCGAAAACGTCATTTATTCCGATCACAATCAAAATTTAACAATACTGCAAGTAACGACCGGTGATGATGGACTATATCATTGTAGAGCAGAAAACTCTGAAGAACTAACCGAAATATCTGCAATTCTTAAAATAGAGGAAGCCATATATTGACATGACATTTATATACGTAGTGCTGCATAATATTAGATGTTTTGAAGACTTTATGACAGAAACGTTTTATGACGTCATCGTATACATACGTTCTGTCATAATTAGTACAACCAATAAGATGTATTATGGACACAACGTATAAAAACGTCCAATGTATATATACGTTCTGTCATGTCGTATTACGTAGATGAATAGTAGTAATATCACAACGTCATTATCCTTAATTTTTGTACGATCCATAATCGCCAACTTTATGGATCCGTTCATAATATTGACGTATGGGTAGGAGGTATATTAGAAGATCAAGTAGAGGGGGGAAAAATTGGACCCTTATTCAGATGCATTTTGATCGAGCAGTTCTGGGCTTAAGAGATGGGTATCGTTTTTGGTATGAAAACCCCAAACTTTAAACCACAACAATTGCAACAAATCAAGAAAACGAGCTTGGCTAGAATTTGTGCGACAATGCAGACAATATTGATACTGTCTGTTTTCTTGTTACCAGAGGTTCAGGATGGGCTAATTTCATGCGATGATTTGCCATCAATGGATTTACGTTATTGGGCAGATTGCGATAGTTGCGGTGAAGATGACGATGAAAGCATCGATCTCGCAGAAATATTTCATCGGTAAATGACATTTACAGTTCCTTTGCTGATTATTAAGAACGTATGAATCACTCATAAGTTCTCATATATGCAAATACGTATAAAATATTTAGAAGATACTTGCAGCACTTTCTAAAAAGTTATTTCGTCTTAAATAACGGCAATTGATATTTGATAAATGGATTCCAATACTTAACCTTATTGAGGTATTATAATGTAACGATTAATGTTTATTGTCCTTTATATACATATAAGTTCATTATAAATAGCTCGTAAGCGTTGTATGTATTCTATGTGGTCTAACAAAATAAGAATTTATTTCCACACCTGTGGTCTCCTTCTAATTATACATTTAATTCTTCTCTCAGACTGCTCGTTGCAGGGTTCTTAAAATTTGTACTGATATAATAATCTACTTTACATGTGCATACTAAGGTTAACTTAATAATTGTAGGAAATATTTCTGAAACAAAGAGTTCTAGTTGCAACATTTGAATTAGAGTAGAGAGGTAAGAGAAATAAATAACTTATCTCTAATTAATCTGTATGCTTATATGCTTATAAACTTAATGCTATTTGTGTCTCTCGAAAATTTTGTAATTTCGGCCCAAATCAATTATAAATATATAGAAAGAAATCAGGATCCGTCCTAAAGCTAAATTTGATAAAAGTCCATAAGGTTATATACTTAAGGCTTTATGCAAAGGGGACTTTTTCAAAATAATTAATCGTAATTAAAGCATCTATATGAATATTCATATATAATACACTAATATGTATTTTGTCTGACTATGAACTGTGTCTAAGAGCTTATGTATTAATCCTTGCAAAGAACACCGATTCCTACCAAGGATGATACGCTAGGCTATTGAGATTAAAAAACATCCGAATTTCAATAGAGAAGATGGATGGGTGCTGCTATCTGCTTGGGTACCTAAATTAACAAAATTAAATCCAAACCCAAGCATACCACTGCAAGACTTCAAGATACTGTAAGCTCATTCTGCGTAGATCGGACCAAAAATTAATATTCAAAAAACTGAAGGTAACCGGGCTAACTATGACATTGGGACGTCAAACACCTCAGTCCCCCCCGTGATCATGGGTGTTGTAAAGCACCCGAAATGTCGGGAATTAAAATAGTAAAATAGTAAATTAAACGCGATAAAATCCGTAAAAATAGTTTTATTCAAAAATAGTAAGTATTATTAATTTAGATTATAAATATTGCTTTAAAAATATTTTTGTTTTATAATTTTTTTATCTTACGTAAGATTTTTAATATAACCCCGCTCCCTTTGTCAGCAAAAGTACCCTCCCCCCCCCTAAGCCAGCTTTCGTAATACTTGAACGCCGTCTTTTTTTCATATTATATTTAATGAAAATTGGTGTTGTAACATTTATTCATTACTAGCTGTTACCCGCGGCTTCGCCCGCATGGTCACTGGGAAATGAACTAACCATTGCTTTTTGAATTGAAAGAAAACTGAGTTTTATAGATTTGTCAGAGATGCAGCCATTAAAAGGAAACTGAGCAAAATTGATTCGTCAGCCTATTTAAATATTTTGAAACGCAGCGTATAGGAAAGCATGAAAATAGCCTGCTTATTCCAAATGGAAATGGGATATTAATTAAAGGAAACTGAGCATAATTATCCGTCAGGATGCAGACTTTGAAAAGAAACTGAGCTAAATTGATTCGTCAGAGATGCAGTTTTCTGAATTGAAAGGAAACTGAGCCAAATAAAAGATCCGTCAGAGATGCAGCCTTTGAGTTGAAAGGAAACTGAGCTTAATAGGTCCTCCAGAGGTGCAGCATTTGGAATTGAAAAGAAACTGAGCTAAATAGGAAATTTTGAATTGAAAGGGAAGATCTGTGGGAATTCTGATTAATTGATTGTGGGAATTTTGGAAAAAAAAACTGAACACAATTTTAAGACGCTACTGTACACAATGTTATATGTTTTCCATTCGGGAAAGAATGTGGAGATTCTGGGCATTTGACACACGCAAACATGCTACATACAGCTGACCATGAGAGAAGCACTTTTTCTAAGTTGACCCCGCTACCTGTAACGTTTGCCCTTGCGCTTTATTAATTGTCATTGCAAAACTGAGCTTAATAGGAACTGCAACCTTTGAATTGAAAAGGAAGATCTGTGGGAATTATAGGGATCCGTGGTATATAACATTTTCACCTTTTCCTACGCCTGTCAAAATTGTAGCACTGATTATGTTCCGTCCAAGATGTGTCACAGCCTTGTCCCGTTACATTACCGAGGAGCATCTAAATTTCGCATTAGCATGACTGGGACGCCTAACTTTAATTGAAGCTTGTGAGGGCACACCTGACAACTCTAAAGAATTTAGAAACTATGGGATATGAAGTGCTCTGTTCTGTGTCCATAACTGTGTCTACTGACAAATACTCTGTTATTTCTCCTGCTACTTTGCTTAATATATCTGAATTTATTTTGTTAACGCTCTCATTTTTTGGTGCAAGAATCGCCCTTTCACATAACCATTTGTCTTCATGCATGTTGTTCGTTAAATCTGAATAAACGCTCGCAATTAATTCGGAATGACTCTGTACTAAATTACAAAAATCTCTCGTCAATTTAACGCATATTTTTTTGTTCGGAGTAGGCTTCTTTGTGACCGGGTTAATGAGTGGAATTTGAAAATGATAACCCTCTTGTCCTTTGCAATAAATCAATGGGTATTGCAGAGCGTCATAAAACTTGTGTGTATCGGCTACCCGTTGCAACATATCATCACGTGCTCGCAAGACAATGTCTCGTGAAGAAAATTGATCACCACTAATTACGGCTGCTATTTCGTTTATCAAAGGTGAATTGTAGCGCCTTTCATGCTCTCCTCGAGGAGTCCGATCTGCGTGAATTACGACTTTATAATCCTCTTCAGGTAGGTTTTCTAAAGCAGTTTTAAATGTTTTGACTAAAATGTTACGTTCATGCAAGAATCTTTGAATTTTGAACACTGTGTCTCTCTCAACTCCCTGGATAAATTGGCAGCGACGGTCTACCTCAATTTCTTCGTCACCCATAAAATATACTTGTATAAATTTATGCTGTTCGTTTTCAGCTGAAAAGTGAACCTATTCTCTGATAAATTTGCCCTTGCACCGTAAATGTAGGAAAAATCCCGGCATTATTATTTCCCGGTCAACCTGAAGGACGTCATTTGAAAGCATGAGTTATATTTCCGGATCCCAAAAAGCGCCGTGACTCATTAGTATCATATAAAAGAGAGTTTTCAAGGTTCTTCTGGTTCCCAAGTAACGGAAGAGACACTTTGCCATTGAACAGCGAATGCCTGCGGTCTCATCTTTCCATTTTAAAGCGCTGCAAAATCGACACGCCTTGTCCATCAGTCCGATAACAACTAACCTGTGATTTTTATAATCAATCAACGGATCATAATTGAATGCTGCGTCATTAAAACCGACCAATTGTTTTTTGAAAATTTTGTCGACGTTCAGCTTGAGCTGTGCATTTGCATCTTCGCACCTGTGTCTGTTCTGGTGTTTTAGATGCCCTTTAGTAGATTGACGTTCAGCTTGCTCAATGAGTCTGTGTTGAGTTTCATCAGGTGTTTCCGCGGCTCTTAAGGCGGCCTGACGTTCCGCTTGTTCGAATAGCCTTTGCTGACTTTGAGCAGGTGTTTCAGTATTAAAGTAGATTGACGCTCTGCCTGTTCAAGACGCCTTTGCTGACTTTGATCAGGTGTTTCAGTAGCTCCAGTAGCTTGACGCTCTGCCTGTTCAAGACGCCTTCGCTGACTTTGAGAAGGTGTTTCAGAAGCTCTTAAAGTAGCTTGACGCTCTGCCTGTTCAAGACGCCTTCCTGACTTTGAGAAGGTGTTTCAGTAACTCTTAAAGTAGCTTGACGCTCTGCCTGTTCAAGACGCCTCGCTGACTTTTTAGAAGGTGTTTGAAGCTCTTAAAGTAGCTTGACGCTCTGCCTGTTCAAGACGCCTTCGCTGACTTTGAGAAGGTGTTTCAGAAGCTCTTAAAGTAGCTTGACGCTCTGCCTGTTCAAGACGCCTTCCTGACTTTGGGAAGGTGTTTCGGAAGCTCAAAGTAGCCTGACGCTCTGTCTGTTCAAGATGCCTTTGCTGACGTTGAGAAGGTGTCTCAGATGTTCTAAAGTAGCCTGACGCTCTGCTTGTTCTTGCCTTCTCAGTTCAGCATCTTCTAAAGATTCTAGCGATCGAGCTAATTTTTCGCTTGTCTTTGAGAAGATACTTGAAAGGCTGGACTTACGTTTGCGAGGCATTATGAAGTAAGAAAAAACCTATTTATAAAAAAACGTTAAAATACCTAAAAGGAATTAAATTTCCTTTTAAATATTTTTTTTAAAAGCAAATCCAAAATATCTAAAAGGAATAAATATTCCTTTTAAATATTTTTTAAAATCAAAACAACAAAACCAATTCAAGACACAACACGAATCCGAAAACGATAGCCAAAAAAAAATCGAATCAACTTAAACTAAATCACAAAACAAATCGCAGAATACCGAAATCGAAAGCAGTAGTCAATATAAATATAACCAACGAAAAGAGTAAGTATAGGTACCGTATACACTATCTATACTTTAATATTCCTTTGAAATATTGTTAAACAACCTAAAACAACGAAAACCAATTCACGATTCTAAATAAACAAAATCCAAAATCAAAGCCAGAGTCTAAATATGTATAAAGGAATACCAACCAAATCAACAAAACCGATCCAAGAAAATACACAAATCCGAAAATGAAAGTCAATATAAATCCATTCAACCCTAACCAAATCACAAAGCAAATAACAAACAATCGAAATCGAAAGCAGGTAGTCGAATAAGCTACGAAATAGAAACAATTTAAGCGTATAGGTACCGTATGCACTATAAGTTGACGCGCGGCTCAACGGCGGGAGTTAAGTACATGTTAGGAAACATTTTGTTACCGCGTTTTAAAAACCTAGTAACGACATCTCATCATCATCATCATCATTACAGCCCTTCACAAGTCCACTGCTGAACATAGGCCTCCCCCAAAAAATGCCACAAAGCACGGTCCTGAGCCACCTGCATCCATCGACTTCCTGCATGTCTTACCAGGTCGTCACTCCATCTAGTGGGGACGCCCTACACTTCGTCCGCCGGTACAGGCCGCCACTCGAGAACCTTTTTCCCCATCGGTCGGTTCTTCGAGCTATATGGCCGGCCCATTGCCGCTTCAGCACTAATCCGTTGGGCTATGTCGGTCACGCTGGTTCTACTGCGGATAACCTCGTTTCTAAGTTTATCACGCAGTGAGACTCGAGCATAGCCTCTCCATAGCTCGCTGAGCGACCTTGAGCTTCCTCATCCGGCCAGCAGTGAAGGACCACGTCTCAGTTCCGTATGTCATCACTGGCAACACGCACTGGTTGTACAGCCTCGTTTTCAAGTTTTGAGGTATACCTGACGAGAAGATGTGCCGTAATTTCCCGAACGCTGCCCAGCCGAGTTGAATCCGTCGATTGACCTCTCGGTCGAAGTTGGACTTACCTAGTCGGACTATTTGTCCCAGGTAAACATACTCGTCAACAACTTCGAGCTTAGTGCTCCAACAACTACCGGCATAGGTGTGACATGGACATTAAACATGATCTTTGTTTTGTCCATGTTCATCTTAAACTATCCGTTGGGAGGCACTATTGAGGTCATTGAGCATAGTGCTTAGGTCCTCCAGCGATTCTGCCATAAGGACTATATCGTCGGCAAATCGAAGGTGAGTGATGTACTCGCCATTGATGTTAATACCGTATCCTTTCCAGTCCAGAAGCTTGAAAACGTCCTCCAATGCAGCGGTGAAGAGTTTCGGGATATAACGTCACCCTGTCTTACACCTCTCTGCAGTTGGATAGGTTTCGTACTCCTGTTCTGTACTCGGATAGCCATCGTAGCCCTACTGTACAAGCACTTCAGCACTTCGATATACCGACAGTCAACTTGGCACCGCTGAAGGGACTGCAGCACCTCCCAAATTTCAACGGAATCAAAGG
>JAGSMP010002601.1:0-20343 GCA_029286625.1 Parnassius orleans | reverse complement strand
TGGACATTAAACATGATCTTTGTTTTGTCCATGTTCATCTTAAACTATCCGTTGGGAGGCACTATTGAGGTCATTGAGCATAGTGCTTAGGTCCTCCAGCGATTCTGCCATAAGGACTATATCGTCGGCAAATCGAAGGTGAGTGATGTACTCGCCATTGATGTTAATACCGTATCCTTTCCAGTCCAGAAGCTTGAAAACGTCCTCCAATGCAGCGGTGAAGAGTTTCGGGATATAACGTCACCCTGTCTTACACCTCTCTGCAGTTGGATAGGTTTCGTACTCCTGTTCTGTACTCGGATAGCCATCGTAGCCCTACTGTACAAGCACTTCAGCACTTCGATATACCGACAGTCAACTTGGCACCGCTGAAGGGACTGCAGCACCTCCCAAATTTCAACGGAATCAAAGGCTTATAGTCCACATCTCGTCCTTAGGCATAGCGAGTTAGTCAAAACAAAGATAACGCGTGGTACAGGTGCGATTAGAATGGAATGTTGCACTATTCTCGAAGTGAACGATAAAGAAATAATACAATGGAACAATGAATGATTAATTAAATGTTACTAAGGTTACTAACACTTTAAAACTCTTAATACTTTAAATTAAATTGGAATTATGTGATGGAACTTTATAGTTAAATCACTGACACTTTTTCACAACACGAATAGCTTCGATGTAATAGAATGTACTTACAGGAGCACTGCAACTACGACAGCAACACGAATCATTTCATGTAGCCAGGCGAGATCACCAAGGTGAGTGATAGGTCTTCGGGTATGCCCAACAAGGCGTGAGGGTCTGATAAGGCCAGCAGGATACAGCGGTGTTTGATAGAGATACAGCGACACGGGGATGAGATCGGATTTACTCTTTACCGACACAATCATACGTAGATATGGAATTTATTTAATTTAATTTTCACTGAATTGAGGCGTTCCGAGGATTTACTTATTTCTTTTAAATCATAAGCTGCCACCAATGTTATACGAGACCTCGTAAACTAGGTTTTAAAAAACACATTTATTACACAGGAAATAGTATTATTTAGAAATAAATTGGTTACAAATTTTAATTGGCCCAGGTCGAAACTTGCAGACACGCGATGATACAGAGGTGTTAGGGATTCGGCGGTCGGGCAGAGACTAACTCGTTCCCGGGCGGAAGCGAGGTGCCTTTAAATGATGACAAGACTATTTAGAGGAAATCTATGTAATCAGTTATTATCCATGATTAAGGGTTTTCCCTAGCATTGGGAAACCGTAACTGAAAAAGTTCCTTATCGCATGGTACGAATTTGACGGATGGCTAGGCGAGAAAAAGTGTAAGATTTTTCCGTCACGACCCCCTTTCTATAGTGCGAGCGAGATGGAATAATATCCATCCATATGAAAGAAATATTATTTTAAATGACGCTTCATTTTAATAGACGCTAGTAATTCATTTATATGTATTTGTTAATCAATAATATAATACGTTTATTAATAATAATATACTACGAAAGGAACTTCGTTCCAACCGAGTGTAACGTTTTTAGATTTTTCAAAATAGAATAAAAGAGGATACCTTAATTTAGGATTAAGGTATCCCTAGATTCTGTTGATGTGTATATTTTATTTCAGAATTATGAAAAAAAGTGTTTTTAAGAAAATTTTATTATTCACATCACCACTGCGTAGATGATAAAGAAGTTCCAATTGTAAGTAAAAATAAGTAAAATATATTTATATAAGAATATATATATTTTCATTTTACTTCGAATAGGAATAGTTTCATTATACGTATGATAAGATTAGGATTAAGAAAGGAATGCTTCGGTGATTTGGACTTATAGATAAAATGAATAAGGATAGAGTGACAAAGCAAATTTATGCTGCAGAAGTGAGTGACAGAGTCGGCAAGGGACGTCCTAGAAATTAGTAATTTATTGAAGATGAACCAAATTAGGATTACTCTTAACCGACGAGTATCTATGCGTAAGTATATGGACGTGAAAAGCAGAGAGGTGTGTGTCAAACGCGACAAATTGAAGTCCGTAGTACGTAGTAGTACCTCTCTGGGTAACAGGCATGAGACTAAATGTATGTGATAGAAACCTCCAACCCATAATATCACCCCGTGGGTGTCGTGAGAGGAGGTGACAAGGGAAAGAGAATAATAAAAAACTGCGGTTTCCAAATCCAGCTTGGAAACTATGTGAAATATCCCACTCCATGAGGAAATCTATGAGCGAAGACTATGTTTGTCACTGGACTTATCATGGTTGTAATGGATATTATTTAACACGTGTAATATTTCAAGTGCTGCGAAAAATCTAGTATTGTTTTTGAATGGCAAATCCTCCTTTCAAAGGAGTAATCCCATAACCATAAACAGGAATGAGTAGGGCATAATGATATAACAAAGTGATAGCTTAACAGCATAATATTTGTTAATGTATCAATATTCTCAAAACTATTGTGCTATTAGGGTTCGAATCCCGCACGAAATAAGTATTTGTATGGCCTACAGATAATTGTTCCGGGTCTGGATGTTTGTCCTCGTGCAATTTATGTTTGTAAACTGCCTCCACGATACAGGAGAAAATCCTAGTGTGGGGGTAACGTTTTTTAAATAAAAAAAGTAATGCATCTTATACTCATTTTATACACATTTTATACTTCTCCACTAGGCCACTAACACGACAAAGTAATGTAAAATCGAGAATTACTACCTTTTTCGCCTGATTGCAGAGACTTGTGTTATCCTTATAATATTTCATTGAAATCGTAAGGGGTGGAATCCCTAGAGAAAGGGATGGCGGCAATGCAATCACATGCTTCATTGCAAGATCAACAATGAAATCTTGACCTTAAATACGCATTTTGATTGTGGAGGGGTTGAAAATAATAGCAGCATTTATTGGATTTTGATAACCGCAGATGTGTGTGAATATGTTTTAAAAACTAATATATACAAAAATTATATTTTGGACTAATGAATTAAAATTTGCCATTATATTTGGATTGCAGATAAAAAACAAAACTTAACCAAAGTACTTGACGCAATATTCTAAAAAAGAACTGGTCTGTGTTTAGACATCAAATTAAAGAAAATTACTACAATTCCCAAAGGATGAAGATCATGAGTTTGCTGAAAGTTTCAAACTCAAATTACATTTTCAACTTTATTCTGTTAGATCTTTTGAAGACGAGTCTGTGTTTTATATTTACATAAGTGAAGTTATATCAACTATTAATCAAATCAATCACTTTTAATATCGCAGTTGAAAAATTAAACTAAATTTTAGCGCCTTAGTGGTTTCTAATTAATTCATACAACGAGATATCTTTCGGTTATCGCAAAGGTTAATCGTCATACTCGCCGTTCTAATTCATCTAAAATGCTGCGTATTTAGTTGAATGTCGGCGCTTGATTGAATGACTAGAGGTTTATTTAACTCGTTGATTAAATTATCGGACTTTTACATAAACATTTTTATCGCCATTCTACAATCTATGGGATACATTTGCCGTAATTGTTTGCAACATGTAGATACCTATACGTTGCCACTCATTACTATCTGGAATTATCTGTCATATTATAGAACGTTTGCTAATTGATTTGGTTTTATCTACGGTTTAAGATATATAATAATAACCATTTGTTTTCTAGTAAGACGTTAAAATGTGTGAATGGTTACTCCATCATTAGTTTTCTAGAATTCTCCTTTATTAACTTCATGACTCCCGATATGAAATGGGGTGATGCTGATGCTTTCATCTGCCTAAGTAATTGAATTGTTACATTTCTTTTGTTTTCTTTTATGCTATTTAAGTATATATTTCCACGAAACGTTTCAACGTGTCATCCAGCTTATACAATTAAGTAATTTAGATGTGTGCTCAGGTTCTAGTTGATCCTTTTAATGACATCAATAAAATAAATAGCATACTTTATGTTCAGAGTTGCAAGTCAATTGTAACAATGATATAAAAGTTTAGCTGATAGAAAAATACAAATGACAACTTACAGACACTGGCTGTAACTAGGACCGTCGTTTATGCTATCCAATATGAAGAAACATTGTTTAATATTTCATTTTTAATTTATCAATTAATTTGCAGATACGAGTACTACCTAGTTTGTTCTATAGCCATTATAATTTATCATTAATTTTGTTAAATAGGATATAGTAAGAAAATCTTGATGTAGTTTATGATTAGATATTATATACATTAACAGCCTTAATCGATATGATGTAAGAATATAAATACATATATTAATAGCTAATAAAACAAAGCAAGGCGGGTAACCAACCTGATAAAATTCCGTAATTTTAATCTATAATTTCTCTGCGGACGTTCCGTAAACTATAAAAATATATCCATAAATATATAATTGTAATGTTTAAATTTTTCAAATTCATAGTAATTAATAAACTACTGACAGAAAAGTAATAATGGTTCCGCATTCTTTCAAATATTCTTGCATGTTCTTTTCTATTTCATTGCCTTAATGAATACAATCTGATATCGACAAAACTGTACACTACGGGTACCTGTAATGTTTCTTTAAATTAACAGCTGTGAAATATTTTATGAAATTTTGAGCCAGATTTCTCAAAATGTCATAAAATATTTCAACAAAATTCCACCCCTTATAAATTTTCCACAAAATCGATTAATTTGTGGATGAGCGGCATAGTTATTAAAAATTATAAGCCTATTTAAATAATTTGGACCACAAGTATAAATGATGCTGGTCCAAATTATTTAAATAAACTTATATTTAATAACTGTTATTTTCTATTTAAATAATTTGGATATTTGGTTGTTGAAAATTTTAATCTATAATTTCTCTTGGACGTTCCGTAAACTATAAAAATATATCCGCCAAATATATAATTGTAATGACAAGTATCTATTTAATAGCACTATTATTTTCACTATTAATCTACTGTTTTCATTATTAACGAAATAATTGATCAAAGATTTTTAAAATATGTGGCCAGGGATATGTTAGGATTCTGATGTTATAGTAATCTGATATACATATGTTCTATTTTCTCTTATTTCGTTAAAGTTTAAATCGAAATTAATAATTAAGAGTTATTTTTATATCCTCCAAGACATTAGTTCTGGTGGTGGTTTAAAAAGAAAGAGACACATTACAGGCAACTTATTTTAAACATTTCTAAACAATGCTTTGAAATAAGAAGCAAAAATGTTGTAATATTTTCTTATCGCTAAAATTAACAGAATTAAATTTTACTAAAGTTTATTAAGTACGAATATTTTCAAAAATTTTCACTTTTATGTCATATAAATTTAAAATGAATAGATCAATGCTTAATAAACTTTTGTCTCTACTAACCTACTTCAATTTCCTCGTAATTTCTTAGATCGTTAGTCTGTTCCAGACAGAATACTGAACAAAGCGGCTACGATTTATGGTAATGTTCTATCTAAGCAAGATCTACTTGCATAGAAAATGTGCTTTTTGTGTCTCGTTAGCACGAATTATTCAGGTGTAAATAGCGTCTTAATATTAATATTTTAATTCACTATTTTTCGGTCTTACGTAAATGCTTCATTATGTATGCATAACTTGAAAGATTAATCAACACTCACCACCTATGATGATTTGGTAAGACACAGATACAGAATCAATACTCTCACACTGAAAATGCCAGGCCCCATCTCAGTCCCGTGGGATTCAGCTTTGGCATTTTCAAATGAATATACCTTTATCAGTCCCCGTAACCGTTATTTATGTCATGGTATGTCATACTTGCAGGCGACCCATATAACGGACCATTAACTTATAGAAGTTTAATGCTATTCTCTCTATACAATTCAACTATTATCCATATAGCACGCTATAAGAACTTAAGAACATTCATAAATCAACAATTTGAAACTTTATCCGTTTCACTCAAATGAATTGAAATTTAGTTAATAATAGAACAATTTACCAAAGTTGTAATACTTGATATGATATTCGATTGCTAATGGGAGCTTTATATTTTAGATTATGAGTTTCATCATTACATTTTATTAAGAAAAAATCCCAGTTCGTCCCGTAAGTGTAGTAAGAAGCGACTATGGTAAGTGCCAAAAACATGGCTTCCAACATATGGCGGTTTAATCATCCTGTTATTTTATAGAATAAAATCAATCAAATCAAATCAAATCAAAAATGCTTTATTTCTGTAACATACCAGGTTACCAACACATTTTGATAACTTGTTCCTTTTAAGTATATAAATACCTCTATTAGGAAGTTATCGCTCTTCCATATTTTATGACTACAAGGTAAGTAATTAATTAAAAATAAAAGTGTAGCATTTGTGATTACTATAGAATCAGTCTTCATAAGGTTACTAATATATTTTATTAGGTTAATGTGTGTGTGTGTGTGTGTGTGTGTGTGTGTGTGTGTGTGTGTGTGTGTGTGTGTGTGTGTGTGTGTGTGTGTGTGTGTGTGTGTGTGTGTGTGTAAAATGAGTAGTGTGTGTATGTTGTGTATTATATGTGTGTGTATGTATGTGTGTGAGTGTGTAGTGTGTGTGTGTGTGTGTATGAGAGAAATTAATGTGTGATGTAAGAAAGTGTGTGTGTGTGTGTGTGTGTGTGTGTGTGAATGTGTATTATGTGTCCATCATCCTTGCTTAATATGTGTGTGTAAATGAAATATTATGTCTGTTCTGCAACAAATCAGAAATTATTTCAATAATTTGAAGTTATTTGAATTTAAATAGAGTATTTACAATTTAGTGTCAATGTCAAGTAATATTTCTAGTAACTTTTCTGTGTCAGCGTAGCTGAGGTTTTAACCATTGTGTGAGAGTTTTTTACAGTCATAATAGTTTAAGTGGTATATTTTATTGTTTATTAACTTCGTTATAAAGCAACTGACATTTTGAGATATTGTTTAGCTGCTGCAAAGCTGTTTTCACCGTAGTGGTGGCAACGACTATATCTTTCCTCCTTTTAGTCAGTATTTCAGGATCATACGGTAAAGATTTATGTAGCTTAAGTATGCAATTGATAATGTATAGCTGCCTTACTGTCAACAAGTCACTATAAGTGTATAATGTATTAGTTGGAATCGATAGTGTAGAAATGCATAACCTTTGCAGAGATCTTGGGTTCTTTCCACTTCTAAAACTTTATTTTAGTTGCTCCTCCCCATACAGGAATACAATAAGACAATACTGATTGTACCAACGTAATATAGACACTTGTTAATAATGTCTTGTCAGCGACAAGTTTTTTAAATATATAATAAGGGTGAAAACAAACTCATACTCTATCTGATGGTAAGTGGATACTGTGGCCCACAGACATCTACATCTATCCTCAGTTAAGTATCAAAATGTAGATTACTGTTACCCCCAGAACCAAGATGGAATGCCTCGTTTCCATTAAAAAGGGTATCCGGTTCTCTATACTTACCATACGAAACACAGCAGCATTAAGCTGCTAATTTACGCTGATATTATGTGAGAGCGTGGATCTTCCGTGGTCGAGCTGACCCATTCAAGCTATGCAATATCTACAGCGTGACTCCATATAAATTTACGTAAAATACTTTTCGTGTTGCAAACATAAAATTTGCTGAAAAGACAACTTCAAACAAAACTATCTTTGTAATAACTATTAATGTACATCGTATCGACAGAATATTTCTGCCCAGCATACAGATTACGCTATTCCAATTCAGAATATTTTTTTCCGTACTAGCAAATGAATACAGGGATTATCCGTATTCCGTTAAACTCTTTGGAAAATAGATTCAGTGAAATTTATCGTATAAGAGTTTTTGTGATTGGATAAAGCTGTCTTTTTTAGCAGTTTCTTCACGAAGAGTAATAAAAACTAAAGGTGGATGTTACAAACCGTAAAAGTAGTTTCAAAAGCTATTGTCTGGTATATACACATTGCATGGTTTGAAATATTTCTTATTAATAGTTATCAGTACATAAGTTCTATAATAATTTACGAGCATTCTATATGCATTTTAAAGGACAATAAAATAATATAAATAATTTTTTTAACATTTGTTTAGCACCAAACGATATCCTCAAATCCAAAAATAAGGAATACACAGGAATTGCCATACTCTTTTTATTATATACTATTCTTATATCGTCAAGAACTTACCATTAACTTATTTATTTAAAATAAATATCTTTTTTCGTAGTGCCGTTGTCACGCTACGATATTGTAATAACGTATGACCACGGCTATACGGAAAGTGATATTTTTAATTATTAATTACTATTACTATTATAGCAAAAGTCTTCTTCCTAACATATTTTTCCCCCATTTATTGCCTCATAGGCCAGTGGGCAACCGCAGTTTTTTTATTTTCTAGATGTTATTAGTAAGACCCATCTCCTGGTTTGTTCCCTCTGTCGTTTCTTACGACGCTATGGGGTAGTCGATATTCTAAAATCGTCACTACACGGTTGATTCATTACATAGTCAATTCTTGGTCGTTTGTCATTCATGATGTTCGAGATGTTTTTACATTTTTAGTGGGGGATTTTTTCGTACATGAGTGTTTTAGTTTATATCTTTCTTTTATTTATACGTAGTATCGCAGTATACAGAATACACATACAATACTGAAAGAAACAGTTTTAACTTAACTCTGTTACTCTAAGTGTGTCCCTCGTAGATACCTGCAACAAACATCAATCAAAGAGCTAAAGATACAGTGCCACCCTTGAGAATAGAGATAGGTTGCCTCTCAACCTGTTATGAAATTTGACTGCATCGTTGGTCTAGTAGTTGTAAGTACAACAAAAAAAGATATATTATAGAGGTGTGATGCGATAATTGATGGCCAAGTGGAGTCGATTAACGAATAGCAATTCCGAATCAGCCTCGTTATTCTACCCATCCGCACCGCAAATCATTCAAAATCGTTTCTATTATAACATTATCCCAGCTAAATAATTTTACATGATTAGACAGACTTTAAAAAATACCTAAAAAATCTACTCAAATTCTGTATATTAAATACTTCGCTCGTCGGTACAATTGACCGTTGTAAGTAGTGTTTACGAGTCTTCACATAATAACAGTAAAAAGAAATTGAAGTTGGATCGAGTAATTTCAGTTAATCTATTCCTTCTTATACGCTTTAGATTTTTCTTTGCTAAAGATTTTTGGACTATAGATTAAAGTTTTTAGTTCAGTTGTAAAGAGTTCAAGCACTGACTTTGACGCACTGAGTTTTTAAATGACTTAAAAAAAGAGGTTTACACTTCGAATGTTTTTTTTTTTTATGTATGTTACGCGATATCTTAGTCAATTATGAACGAATTCCTCTGATTGTTTTGTCTGATTGATTGTATTTTAAAAATTATATATATATATATATATATTGTGTTTGGAGAATTGATTATTTTGCGTGATCTAATTCCTAGGCTTTGGTGATCACAGAGGTCAAAACTGTTCTCCATCACAAATCTGTGGTATTTAGATTCAGCATTTGTGGACGGATTTTTCGTTATTTATTGGTCGTCAGAGCCTTGTTTATCAATCGGGAGGTTTCACTATGCACGAGTAAGTTTAACAAAAATAAAAAGAAGAAAAAAGGGTCTCATATTTTATTTACTTACACTCTAACTCTTTCATGTAATCTAAGTTAAGATCGATAATGTTTCCGTATTAAAATATTGCTACACTTCACTAAAATGCAATTAATTTTTGTTTTTTAGTACTAGTAATCCAATATTAATAATAATACTTTTAATTAAAGTAAAGTAAAGTTACAGCCCATATACGTTCCACTGCTGGGCACAGGCCTCCTCTCACATCGGAGAGGGTGTTAGGGCACGGAAGTGACCGCCGCGCTGCCCCAATGCGTGTTCGCGGACTTCACACGTCTTCGAAATATTTTTACTAATATAATTAACTACTAGTAATGCTATTAATATGATAATATTCCCGTAAACCACTCCAGGTAAGCTTAAAATGATTGTGTTTAGAGTTTCCTAACACAAGCATTCGAATGACGTATTTAAACCCACGACCGTTGAGTTCTCGGTCTGCACCCTACCATTAGGCTACTGTCCTTATAACGATTTGCTTTAATTGTGTAAGATAAATAAGTGTTAACTAGATAGTAGGACTCCTTTTCTGGCGAAGAGTTTGTCCCGTTTGTCTCGGTAAGGACCACTCTGTTACCAATTTCTGCCGCCAAAAAGCAGTGTTTGCACTGATGATATTCTCAGCGGTGACAATGAATTTATAGCCAACTTTCTTTGAAATTGGCAGCAGGTGTCCAGGGGCTACACTACCTCCACCCCGAACGGGTTCCCGCCCTAACGTGGCGGTGAACTGCGGTTGGAGGCTGTCCTTCTCTTCTTCCCGCTGCAACTGAGTGTAGTCTGTTGTGCAGGTGGAGTGGGAGGCTACGCAGGAAAACGCGGCTTGTGTTCTGGTACACTTTACCTAAGGAGGAGCAGGGGGAGGAGTAATCCTCTTCAGAGGAGTCTCCAGGCGCTGATGAGGCCGTGAATTTGTACGAAAGCATATGCGGCGAAGGTGAAACACCATGAAGTTTTAGTCAGTACGCGGCTGACATAACCTTTCCTAGTCCCCGCGATGTGGGTATGCGTAGGCATTTTCCCATGTAAAAAAAAACAAGGGGCTACCGAAGTCACTTACCATCAGGTGAACTGTAAGCTCGTTCGTTACTTCTGTCCATAATAAAGTTAGTTCACGTTGTTTTATATTGAATTTAGTTTTCATACCCTATTATTCCGAGATACCTTAAGAAATAAGTGGGTGGTTAAATTTTAGTGTCTCTTTACGAGTTGCTTCACAATACAGCTGCTGAATATTCTCATTGTTCTGCTGTTTTACGAGTGCAATTTGCGCTTTAAATATTTCATGGTTCCTTAACCCAGGCATAGCCCTATCCATAGCTCGCTGATCTACTTTGAGCGTCCTCATACGGCCAGCAGTGAAGGAACAAGTCTCAGTTCCATAAGTCATCACTGGCAACACGCACTGGTTGTGCAGTCTCGTTTTGAAGTTTTGATTTATACCTGACGAGAAGATGTGTCGTAATTTCCCGAACGCTGCCCAGCCGAGTTGAATCCGTTAATTGACCTCTCCGTCGAAGTTGGACTTACCTAGTCGGACTATTTATCCCATGTTAACATACTCGTCAATAAATTCGAGCTTAGTTTTTCAAACAACTACTGGCATAGGTGTGACATGGACGTTATACATGATCTTTGTTTTGTCCATGTTCATCTTAAGAACTATCCGTGGGGGGGAACAATTGAGGTCATTGAGCATAGATCTTAGGTCTCCAGCGATTCTGCCATAAGGACTATATCGTCGGTAAATCGAAGGTAAGTATTGTACTCGCCATTGATGTTAATACCGTATCCTTTCCAGTCCAGTAGCCTGTAAACGTCTTCCAATGCAGCGGTGAAGAGTTTCGGGGATATTACGTCACCCTGACTTACATCTCTCTGTAGTTGGATATGTTTCGTACTCTGGTTCTGTACTCGCATAGCCATCGCAGCCCTACTGTACAAACACATCAGCACTTCGATATACCGACAGTCAACTTGGCACCGCTGAAGAGACTGCAGCACCGCCCAAATTTCAACGGAATCAAAGGCTTTCTCATAGTCTACATACGCTAGACATAGTAGCAAATTATACTGCTCGGTCTATGTACAATTTTCCGAAGGGTATTTATGTGGTCTATGGTGCTAAAGCCTTTTTGTAAACCGGCTTGTTCGGGAGGGTGGAAGTCATCGAGTCTGCGTGCAAGAAGATTCGTAATGACTCTTGAAAACAGCACTTAGATGCGGCTCAGAAAGGAAATAGATATGTAGTTCTTCAAGAGAGCTTTGTCGCGTCTTGAAGAACAAGACCACCGCATTCTCTTCCACGCCTCCGGAGCAGTCCCACCATGGAGGAAGGAATTAAAGAGCTTCTGAAGGACTTCAAGTACCGGTTTTCCACCCGCTTTCAGAAGCTCCGCTGTAATTCCATCCTCGCCCGGCAACTTGCCATTTTTAAGGTGCTGGAGAGCCATTCCAATTTTCGCTCAGACTGACATCCGGGATATCATCGGAATATTGTCAGATAAGACTCGCTCTTGGATCGTTACTCACACTTGCGTGTGGCTCCAACGATGATGTGTACAGATACCCATAAAATCTCTCAATTTCACTCAATATCTCAGGTGTCCCTGAAACGATGCTATCACATTCGGTCTTCAGCTTAGACAGTTAGCTCTTTCTGGCAGACAGATCTCTGACAAAGACTTTGGAGCCCTGGTTCCGCTCCATCGCTTCTTCAATACGAGCAGTATTAAAGTTGCTTAAGTCCCGCCGCATGGATTTAGAGACATATCTGTTCAGTTGCCTGTATGCTGCCAAATCTACTAAAGACTGCAGCATCAATCCCGTCTAACAGCCATGAGATTATGAGTGTGTTCCGAGAGTTTTTGTGTTCTTCTGCGGCGGGTCTTGCAAAACTTAGCTCCAACCGCATAAATCCGTCGTCATAATGAAGTCAATCTCATTTTTTATCGAACCGTCGGGGCTCGACCAGGTCCACTCCCTGTGGGGCCGCTTCTGGAAGAAAGAGTTCATTTTAAAGAGTCCCCCTTTCTCCACGAAGTTGGCTAGCTGTTGGCCCCTTGGAGTTCGTTGCCCTATTCCAAATATCCCTTTACTCAGCTCGACGTTCTCTCTTGTACCTAGTTTTGCGTTGCAGTCTCCCATTAACACCGCATAGTGGATTTTGGAGGAATGCATGGCTCTAGAAATATCCTCATACATTTCCTCTACCTCCTCATCGGGATGTGCCGAGGTTGGTGCGTAAACCTGTATGACTTTCAACGAATACCATGTGGTGATTCTGAGTATAAAGTACGGAACCCTCGTCGACAGACTCACAATCTTTACTACGTTATTAACGAGAGACTTTTGGACGATAAATTCGACATCTCCTTGCGACAGATGGTCGCCCTCCCCCCTCCCCCCAGTGATAGAACAAGTTGCCGGATTCGAGGATAACCGTGTGCTTCCCCTCTCTTCAGACCTCAGATAATCCTATAATATCCCAGCGCAACTTGTCTATCTCTTCTTCCAGCTCCAGGATCTTCTCATGAGTTCTCAGGGTGCGTGCGTTGCATCTTGCCAGGTCGAGTCGTCTTAGGTGGCAACCGAACCTTCACCGGAGATTCTTAGCACCCACTGCCCCGCCGTTACCATGGTCGCCACCGTAGCCAGGAATAGCGAAGCCGCCGGGCACTGGGGGCCATCTTTTTGTAACTTTTGTCATGGGGGGTAAATTGCCATAGTTGCCAAACTTGGCAAGAGGGTTGGCAACCGCAGTTTTTTTATTGTAATTTGCTATTATCAGAAAGATGCTGCTGCCCATCTTCTGTCTCAGTCACATGTCATTTGCATGTCCATTTACTTGCTCTTTAATCATTGCCACAGCAGATGTGCTGCTATAAGTAGCAAAGATATTGATTTATACGCTTACTTATGGCACAGGCCTTTCAAAATTCTAAGAGGTTTCAAGTTGAACCCGGGTTGCTAGCGTACTGTGAAATTTACGACGGTCGCTTAGCCCCTGAGTTACTATGAATCACTTATTTGTTTTATTCAAATTTTATTATCAAATATATTTTCATACATGGGAGATCAAATTTAATAGAAAATACACTGCGGAAACTTCGTATGTAGATTATTGCGCTTCCTAATTTGTAAGACATCACACGCCGAACTTTCTTGCTAACTTGGCGTTTCGTATTTGAAATTCGGGGTATAAACTTCGGTGAAGTGAAAATTGTGAGGTCGTAAGTTTACTTGCTAAGTAGTTTATCAGTGTCCTTGATGTTATAATATATGCTTAGTATACCATAAAAAGAGGCTAATTAAAACGCTATTCTGAATAAAAGTTTTGCTACAGACAAAACGATAAAGCGTTTGTTTAATTTATCTAAGAAACGGATAGACCACATGTCTTTGTGTGTGGAGTGTTTAATGTAGTAAAGCCTCGCTGCAGCTATATTATGGGTTGTAGCGCGTGGGTCGGCTCGACCGGAGGGACCACACTGTCACAGATTTCCAGCATGAAATCGCAGTTTGCTGCTGCTGTGTTTCGTATGGTGAGTGTAGAAAACTGGAAACCCTTTTTACTGGAAACAAGACATTCTATCTTAGTTCTCTGGGGTGATAACACATCTGCATTTTTATTCTTAATGCACGATAGATGTAGATGCCTATGAGCTACATCATCTGCTTAACATCAGGTGGACTGTGTGATCGTTTGTGACCCTTATTCTATGAAAAAAATGTCTCTTTACACGTTGCTAGAGTTTTATTTTCGATAGTCATTATAGACACTTTATTTACTTATTTTTAAAGCCGGTGTTCCAATATTCCGGTGTTCGATAGTCCTATTTGGAAACAAAGGTTCCTAATGTTTTATGGTTCTTTGAATATATTTCAAATAAGACGCTTCTGGCTATATTTGGAACAATTTACTAATTCAGCGCTCGTCCAAAATCTGAATTAAATATCCAATCAAATCCTCAAAACGAAACACTAGACTTTCAGAGATAAAGGCATTAAGAGATCGTTTGTAAAAAAATATGAAACCGCCCGTAGGTGATTTTCACGAGGAGAGCTTAAGCTTCAACAACATTTAAAAATAACATTCAGTATTATGTATCATCAGTATTAAGTAGTATGTTGCTTAATGTTACTTTAATGATTTCTAATTTTACGCGAACACTATACATTGAATAAAACTACTTTTACGAATTTTATCACGTTTAATTATACTTATTTTTAATAAAAAATTAAAAGAACACATAGCTGACGTGAAACAACGACGCTCCAGAAAGTCTGCAGTTCATGATCATATCTGAGACTGCCTCGCCATTACATCAGATTTGATAAACTACAAATCCTCGCGAAAGAACATCGATTCCTGCCAAGGATGATACGTGAGGCTATTGAAATTTAAAAATATCCTTATTTCAATAGAAAAGGAGCCTGGGTACTACCACTTGCATGGGATCCTGTAAATAATAAAATTAAAACTAAGCCCAAGCATACCACTGCAAGACTTCAAGACACAGTTAATTCATTCTGCGTAAATCGGACCAAAAATAATAATTAAAAAGCTGAAGGTACTCCGGGTTAACTCTGACATCGGGACGTCAATCGTCTCAGTCCCCGTTTAAAAATAAGTATAATTAAACGCGATAAAATCCGCAAAAGTAGTTTTATTTAATATTATTTTCTTTCTTTGATGCAACTCTCTGTAAACCAAAACCCCTGAATCCACATCCCTCGAATAAAAAAACAATATATAAAAAGAAAAGTAGTGAATCACACTTAACAATTGAAAAATTTCTCATTTAAATATTATAGTACTTTTAAAGAAAAAATTAAGAATTAAAACAATCGTTCTGCAACAATAAAGTACAGAACTATAATAAACCAATAAAATAAAAAGGTTATAGTCTTTTAAATACTCTTTTAACAAATTTTAAATTAGTTTTAAAAACATAATGATCAGCAATCAGTAATCCTGGAGAAATGGTCGAAATAATTCAAAAGGTAACGATTTTCTTATATTTATACCTATTTTCGATAAATAAATTATTGTTAAATTAATGAGCTGAAGTCATTTTCCTGTTCTTCTGTTCGTGGACTTTCAATACAATCGGTTCAGCCATTCCGAAGATTAACCGGACAGACAGAGAGACAAAATTTTCAAAAAAGGTTATTCATGTCTTAGTAGCATGCAAAGGTATTTCGATATTACAGACAGACACTACAATTTTATTTATATGAAGTTTATACTCAAACACTAACTAAAAATAAATATTTTATAAAAATGTTTTGTGTTAAGTATTTGATCGTTTTAAATTTTATTTTAAGGCCAGTTTATTTTCACATAAAAATGTTTAGTTCGGCCACAGAATAAATAATATTACAAGAACAGAAGGGATACTCTTTGACAGAAAACTTGCGAGTTTTAACCTAGTTACAACGTCTCTAATGTTCATAATACTTTACACGCCTCGGACACGACCTTCGTCAAATTAGCCTACCGATTAAATAGTCGAAAAAAAATTAATGCGGAGCGGGTATTAAATCAAAATGCACCTTACGTCCGCGTGCGAGAGTCTGTATCACAAAGCCCGTTACGTGCCTTTCTTAAGGCCGTACCTACTGTAAGGTTAGGTATTGTGAGAAAACAAATATTGAATCATTTGATATTAGTTGGTAGTAAAATACACCGAGGGAACATTATTGTTAAATGTGAGGAAGATTAATATGCAACATCGAGAAAAATTAAGATTATAATAACGTGAACGTCTTTGAAACTCAGATAATTTACCTACTTACCATTTTTAAACGACTTCAAAAAAAGAGCAGGTACTCAATTCGACTGTATTTTTTATGTGTGTTACCTCAGAAGTTTTCCTAGGTGAATCGATTTTGATGTTTTTTTTATTTGAAAGCTGCTGCTTATAATTTATATATCCCATATAAATTTGATCAAGATCTAACCAGTAGTTTTGGAGTTATCCATTATAATGCGTATTAATATTGAAGTCGGTTGGACAAAATTTTTAATTTCATTACTTGTCTCTCTTCCTCTCTTTTTAAAAAACGTTACCTCCACAATAGAATTTTCTCCTGTATCGCGGGGGCAGTTTACATACATAGATTCCACAAAGAGAAACATCCAGACCCAGAACAATTATTTGTAGGCTATACAAATACTTTTTCCATGCGGGATTCGAACCCGCGGCCCTTAGTGCTGCAACCCGTTGCAAAACCACAGCGTCACGGAACCGTCACTTGTCTGTTTCAAATTTTTTGCTATTTATAAACATGAGTATGCCGTGTAGGGGCCATGAAACGTGGTGTCACATCCTTTCCTCTTGGTTTCGTTCACGCACAAAATATCTATGCATCGTTCATCCATCATCTGACATACTTCATTTATCTTACCATCCATTCCTCCTCTTACATTCAACGTAGCGAAGCGGCTCTCCCGGCCGCTTTTGCCCCCGCGAGAAACGAGACGTGATGGGTGGCGAACCACATCGTCGCCATTTTGATTAATTAAATTATTTTATTATTCTCCATTGCGTTCCCACGAATAGCGAGGGAAAGGTTTGTCCCCCCAGCAGGCCCGCATGCCAGGGTAAGGCTGGCCTAATTCTGGGGTCGCTCGGTCCCAGGGTGTGTGCACGCTAACGACTAGGCTTGCCCTAGCTATGCATCCATCCGCGCGGCAGATGTTGGATTGGCGGAGAGGGTAGGAATAGGGAAAGGGAAGGATAGGTGGTGTGACAAGGAAGATTGTGTTAGAGGGAAATAGGAAATGTAGGATATTACCGTCCAGGAGGGTAGGATAGATAGTAATAGCTAGGAAGCCGGGGTCGCATACCTGTATACTATACCACAACTACCGGACAGGTAGATTGGAATGAGTATCCCATGACTTAATCGTGCCATTGTATAAAGGAAAAGGGTCACATAGGACTGCATAAATTACCGCGGTATGCCTTCTCAGCGTCGTCGGTAAATTGTATGCGAAAGTGTTGATTGAAAGGGTTGTGAATGAAACAGATGAAAAGTATGGGATGCACAAGCGGGATTTAGAAAGGAATGGGATGTATGGATCAGGTCTTTTCCGGTCCGAAAAGTGTTTGCTAAAAACAAGACGGTCTATTGCGCATTCGTGGATCTAGAAAAGGCCTATGATAGAGTAATGAGGAATGAATTGTGGTCAGCACTGTCCGTGAACCGTGTGTGAGCAATATCCTCATACGAGCACTGCAATCTTTTATAGGATTCTAGTGCTGTGTAAGGATAAACGGGGCACTGAATGGTTTAATATCGAAAAGGTGTTAGACAGGGATGTGTGTCACCGTGGCTGATTAATCTGTTCATGGACAATTGCTTGACAGATTTAAAAGAGAATGAAAGTGGGTTGAGAATGAATGAGTTACTCGTCAAATGTTTTCTCTATGCTGATGACCAAGTACTACTTGCGTCTTCGGCCGAGGAGTTGCAGGAGATGGTAACTGCTATGATTGGAGCTTTTGTTAGAAAGGAATGAAGATGAATGTAAAGAAGACGAAAGTGATGGTGTTTGAAAGAGATGAGGCGACAGACTGCAATATCGTGATTGAGATGAACAAATTGAACAGGTGAAGGAGTTTGTGTATCTAGGTTCAAAGTTTACAAGAGATGGAAAGTGTGAGAGTGATATCGAAAGAAGAGTGAATGCAGGAAACATGGTGAGTGGGCTTTGCACTCCTATATGAGCAGTCGGTTGTGTCTAACAAGGCACGTTTGGCTGTGCATGAGGGGTGTTGGTTCCGACACTCATGTACTGAAGTGAAAGTTGGGTATGGCAGAAGAAACATGAAAGCAGAATAAATGCAGTTGAGATGAGCGTTAAGAAGTATGATAGGAGTTAAATTGGTGACAGGATAAGAAATAGTGAGATAAGGAAACGTTGTGGTTTGAAAGAAGATGTAGTGACAAAAATTGAGAAAGGTATGCTGAGATGGTTTGGTCATGTCGAGAGAATGAATGAAGAACTATTGATGAACAAAGTGTATAAGGCGAGTGTGAATGAAAGTGTTGGAAGGGGTAGACCTAGGAGGACGTTTCTCGACCAAATCAGGGACGTCTTGAAAAAAGGCCAGGTCAAGAGTACCCTTAACCGAAGAGCATGTATGAAGGGAATAATGAAAGTGGACGAAGCGAAACAAGTATGTAAGGATCGTAGCAAGTGGAAAGAAGTGGTCTCTGCCTACCCCTACGGGAAAGAGGCGTGATTATATGTATGTATGTATGTATAAACATGAGAAATGCGACGGCATTATTATTGAAAGAGTGGCAATGAGAAGTGCTGCTATTTTCAATATCATTCTTTTATCGACCAAGTGTTAAACTAATGACCAGTATACCAATATATGACCAGTACTGGGAGGTCTTACACTGATTTTTTTAAGGTCATTGGCATTATACGCAAAAAAATCGAAAACTGCGAAGCTGTGTTTGGGTCGCTGATCAAATAATAAAACTGTAACTATGGCGTCAGTAACTAGGTACCTAATTATATAGATCTACCTATAAATAATAATATCTTACCTTTCGGTATCCTTAGGAACAGTAAACAATGAAAAGTCAACATTCCTATTGTTATATAAGCACCCGTATGCTAAGCAGTACCTTTTGGCTTTTTGAGAGGCCATACTTGAATAAAAACTCAAAAATAAATATCAAAGTTGCCTAAATAATTATAAGAGAAAAATATTTTTTGTTAACGTAAGGCGCGCGTCAGCTCAAGCGCGCGCGTGACAACCTTACGGAATTAGTCTCTCGTAGGCGGCCGCGTAGCGTAGGTATATTTTCATGCCTAAAACGCGGATTCTGACAGGCCTGGCTCGGCTTTTAAAAACTAACGAAGTCTGATCGAAAGAATGATTAGTGCGCAAATAACACTCCTAAAGGGCGAAAGTAATGACAATTTTGTTCAATTTATTTCAAAACGCCCCGTAAATTTCAGAAATTATCTTTATTTAAATACTCTTTTATCTAAAAGTATTTTGAAATAGTCGACGAATGCAAAATTAGAAATGAACGAAATCATGAATTTAAATTGAATCGCATATTGCAGAAAGGGCGTAACTAAAAAAAATATAAAAACAAACCTTGTTATACGAAACGTTCCCTACACTGCAGAAAGGTGTAAGACACCCTGTCTTACAGTGTAAGGGTGACGTTATATCCCCGAAACTCTTCACCGCTGCATTGGAAGATGTTTTCAAGCTTCTGGACTGGAAAGGATACGGTATTAACATCAACGGCGAGTACACCACTCACCTTCGATTTGCCGACGCTATAGTCCTTATGACAGAATCGCTGGAGGACCTAAGCACTATGCTCAATTACTTCAATACCTCAATAGTGTCTCCCAACGGATAGGTCTCAAGATGAACATGGACAAAACAAAGGTCATGTGTTATGTCCATGTCACACCCTATGCGGTAGTTGTTGGAGTGCTAAGCTCGAAGTTGTTGACGAGTATGTTTACCTGGGACAAATTGTCCGACTAGGTAAGTCCAACATCGACCGAGAGGTCAATCGACGGATTTAACTCGGCTGGGCAACGTTCGGAAAAATACGACATCTTTCGTCAGGTATACCTCAAAACCTGAAAACGAAATTGTACAACCAGTGCGTGTTACCAGTGATTACTTATGGATCTGAAACGTGGTCCTTCACTGCTGGCGGTATGAGGGCGCTCAATG
>JAGSMP010002600.1:0-21392 GCA_029286625.1 Parnassius orleans | reverse complement strand
AACTTTACGGAATTAGTCTCTCGTAGGCGGCCGCGTAGCGTGGGTATATTTTCATGCCCAAAGCGCGGAGTCTGACAGGCCTGGCTCGGCTTTTAAAAACTAACGAAGTCTGATCGAAAGAATGATTAGTGAGCAAATAACACTCCTAAAGGGCGAAAGTAATGACAATTTTGTTCAATTTATTTCAAAACGCCCCGTACATTTCAGAAATTATCTTTATTTAAATACTCTTTTATCTAAAAGTATTTTGAAATAGTCGACGAATGCAAAATTAGAAATGAACGAAATCATGAATTTAAATTGAATCGCATATTGCAGAAAGTACGTAAGTAAAAAAAATATAAAAACAAACCTTGTTATACGAAACGTTTCCTACACTGCAGAAAGGTGTAAGACACCCTGTCTTACAGTGTAAGGGTGACGTTATATCCCCGAAACTCTTCACCGCTGCATTGGAAGATGTTTTCAAGCTTCTGGACTGGAAAGGATACGGTATTAACATCAACGGCGAGTACACCACTCACCTTCGATTTGCCGACGCTATAGTCCTTATGACAGAATCGCTGGAGGACCTAAGCACTATGCTCAATTACTTCAATACCTCAATAGTGTCTCCCAACGGATAGGTCAAGATGAACATGGACAAAACAAAGATCATGTGTTATGTCCATGTCACACCCTATGCGGTAGTTGTTGGAGTGCTAAGCTCGAAGTTGTTGACGAGTATGTTTACCTGGGACAAATTGTCCGACTAGGTAAGTCCAACATCGACCGAGAGGTCAATCGACGGATTTAACTCGGCTGGGCAACGTTCGGAAAAATACGACATCTTTCGTCAGGTATACCTCAAAACCTGAAAACGAAATTGTACAACCAGTGCGTGTTACCAGTGATTACTTATGGATCTGAAACGTGGTCCTTCACTGCTGGCGGTATGAGGGCGCTCAATGTCGCTCAGCGAACTTTTCCAACGTCCTTGTGCAATTTATGCGCTTAAAATACCTGTTTTCTTTTTTATACGTTGTTTTAAACGTGTATATAGATTTTGGGATCAATTGTTATTTTCATAAGTTTTTTTATAGGAGAGGGGCAAACGAGCCTGCGGTTCACCTGATGTTAAGTGACTACCGTAAACACCAGGGGAATTGCAGATGCGTTGCCGGCCTTTAAAAGGAGTAGGCTCTTTCTTGAAGGTCCCTAAGTCGTATCGGTCCGGAAAAATCGCTGGTGGTAATCGGTTCCACAAGGAAGCTGCGAGGAAGAAAACATCTTCTAAATCGCACAGTGGTGGACCGCCAATCATCCAGATGGTATGGATGGTATCGCGAGTTTTGTCGCGATGCGATGGTCAAATTGAGCGGCTGAATTAGTCCGAACAATTCCTCAGAGCACTCCCGTGGTACATGCGATAAAATACGCAAAGAGATGCAACATCTCTACGCAGTGCTAGTGAGTCAAGCCGATCGGAAAGAACTCGGTCGTCGACGATTCGATCCGATCTCCGCTGAATGCGGTCAAGTGGAAGGAGCTGGCACTGGGGAGCCTTTGCAGATGGAAACAGTATTCCATGAGGCCGAACCTGCGCCTTGTAAAGTTGCAGGCGGTGTGCCGGCATGAAATACTGCCCGCTCTACTGAGCACGCCAAGCTTTTAGAGGCCATTTTGCCTCTCTTCCAAGTGACCACGAAACTGCACGTCACTCGATATGTCAACGCCGAGGATTCCGATACTGGCTGAGGCAACAAGGGAGTGCCTTGAAACTGAGGTGATACGACAAAGGGTTCCTTTAGCGGTAAACGCAAACTTGTGTCTTCTGGGATTGAACTGGACTAGATTTAGTCGTTCTAATCCGAGACTTTGTCCAACAAAGTCTCGACTTCAGACACAAGTTTGTTCCGGTACTCGGCGACGTTTTCCCGAGAAATATTGGCATGGCCAGTGTATAGAGCATCACCAGTGCTGTCATCCGCATAGCAATGAATGTTACCGGGTTGCAACATATCATTGATATGCAGAAGAAACAGTGTTGGTGATAGCACGCAGCCTTGTGGAACACCAGCGTTAATAGTCTTGTAATCGGAGCACGCACCGTCTACTACGACCTTGATGCTCCGATCAGCCAGAAAACTGGTGATCCAATTGCAATTTCGGAAGCCCATAGGAAGGAAGCTTCGAAAGAAGCGCTTTGTGCCAGACCCGATCGAAGGCCTTTATGTTCAAACTAACGGCCAATGCCTCCCTTGGACTCGATCGCCTGCGCCCATCTATGTGTTAGGTAAACAAGAAGATCACCAGCTGAGCGACCCTGACGGAAACCGTACTGGCAGTCACTAATCAGCTGGTGCTCCTCGCGTACCGCATGAGCTAATAATTGACTCCATTATTTTCGAGAACAAGGAGGTGATGGCGATAGGCCTGTAATTGACGGATCAGAGCGGTTACCTTTTAGGATCGGTTGGACAAAAGCTGTCTCCATGATTTCGGGACTACGCCTAGGAGTAGGAGTACCGAAAGACGCGTTAGAACCGGTGCCAACCTGAGTACACGTCCTCAGCACAATTGGGATTCCGTCGCCCACTCGACTTGTGGATGTCCAGGGGAGTGTTTGCGAACCGAGCGCTGTGAGAACCGAACATCCGGTATGGAGCACTCACACCGCGGGATGGCCGGCGGTGTGTTCTCCTGTCATTAAGAGTCGAGTTGACGCAAAAGTGAGCCAAAAGGTCGGCTTTCTATTGCGGCGTGGGCAGTGAGTCGTCCTCCCTGCAGAGATGGTAGTGATGGCTTACAGAAATTCCCTTGGACAGCCTTGGCGAGAGACCAGAATGCACGGGTTCCTGAAGGAAGGCGAACTAGTTTCTCGCCAATTCTGCCTATGTGCTCTGACTTGCCTTGGCAATAACTCTTTGAAGGACCTGGAGGCGAAGTTATACTCTTTAAAGCGCTGGTGTTTACATCCTGAGCCGCCGAAGCCTCAGCCCAGGCCTGATAACACTCCTGCTTACTGCGTAATGCAGTCTTACAGAGCGACCAAACCAGGCTGCGATCCCACCGATGGGTACCACAGATGATGGAATAAATAGTTCCATTCCTGTAGCACCACATCGGTGACAGAGTCAGCAACAGCGCTGGATCATCCGGCGAGAAGCAAACCCGCCCCATGGGTAGGATGCAAAGAAAGACCGCATTCCATCCCAATCCGCCGACCTGTTATGCCAAACACGGCGGCAACCTGCAGAACGCAACCGCGAGGAGAGCGTGAGTGGCACCACACCTCCGGATCAGACAATGGTCCGAAGAGCTGAGAGGGGCATCGACGGAAACCTGATATCCGTCCGGATGAGAGGTCAGCAGAATGTCCAACAGGGAAGGTGTATGATTTTTTTTATAATTACAAATAAACTGAAAAAAGAGCCTCTAGGTCAGTGTTTTGGCAAGTTAGTGGAATGGATAATTTCTACACAACACGGAGACTCAACTTTATTACAAGAAGAATAACATTCTTTTGTTTAATTATTATATTTTATTGACTATTAAGAAGTTTTATGTAATAAACATAGTGTAGGGATGGGACCAGTTAATAGTACAAGTTCATATTGTAAATGCTCTACGTATGTATCACCCTGACGTCTAAGTTGAATTATCACCCCTTTAGATCGTCACATATGGTGAACAATAACTACAAATAGATAGATGCAAAATGTCCACTATGTGTAACGTTATGTTTTTTTAACTCATTGTATATTCACATACCATCTTGTACAATACTAACGACAAAATTAATTATAAAAAAAAATACAAAATTTTAAAAGGTGCAATGGACGGTCTTAGCGCTAAAAGCAATTTGTTCGAGACAAATTTTAGAGCAAAGACCATTTACGTTATCAATTTTTTGATTTCTCAAAAAAGGGTCCATGTTTTTCGGATAAACTATAGCGTAGATAATTACTGGCATAGCTCTCTATCTGTTCGTCAAGTTACATTACAATCGATTCAGCCATTCCGAAGATTAGGTTGGTTAGACAGGCAGACAGAACTTTTAATAATGGTTATTCGTGTCCTAGTAGCATGTAACTAACACTCTCAGCTCGACTAGTAGTAGAAGAAAAAGACGTTTATTTCGATATTACATACAGATACTTCAATTTTATATATTATATATGTTCAACTAAAGCAGTTGCCTCTAAATTTATAAATATATTTCCGACCTTTTTCTTTAATAAAGCGTATTAAAGAAACCCGTCCTTGATGTGTCTTAATCTTTAACACAATATAAATCTCTTCAACACCCTTACGGAACTAAATAATGTTTCGCGAGTTGTTTCCTGATAAAAGGAACAATCGACATCGACATCCGAATCAAAATGAAAAAAGAGGAAGCCTCAGAAGCGAGCGTTTTCGACCACTTTGCAAACTTTACCAAATGAACCCATGCATTTGGGACCCTGGAAACGAGGGGCATAAAAACCGGCAATGAGTAAACGACGCGTGGAATACCATTAAAGACAATTCTTTTGTATTTTTTTTACGCATAACATATATGTGATAGTAAAATGCGTTCCAATAATAAAATCCAGCTGCAAGTGCAACGTCGATTTTGTAGGAACTTAATTTTTTTGGTATTTGGCTCCACGTTGGTTGTATCGCCTATTTGCCTGTACGTCAAATATTTTTCCAAATACGGCAAACATGCAATCACAAATACAAATAGCCATGTGTTGAGTCACCATAAGTCTTTAGGTCATAACATTTGAATACAACGAGTGTTTTTTTATAAAGAAGTAAGGGTTACAAACAGCATATCTTATGATAATTAGATACTGTGAACTTTCCTTAATTAAGAATCAAAATACAGATGCATTGCCACCCCCGAGTACTAAGATGAAATGCATCGTTACCAGTAATATGGGTCTCCAGTTCTCTGTACTTACCATACAAAACACAGCAGCATTATTTAGCTGCTATTCTGTAAGAGCGTAGTCCTTTCCTGGTTGAAGCGAGCCATTTGTGTTGCAACTATATAATGACTGTAACGTGGCTCTAACACGCTAAAAAAGATGGATCTCGCTTACTATCAACTGGGGAAGGTGTTTGTAATCTTTGTAAATGATTTTTCATTTACAAAGATTACAAAGATTTTAAAAATAAAGAAATATCATTGTATGTATGTCACTCAATGAAATCTAGCAAGTTAGTAAATAGTTCATTATTTCGCTCCTTTATCGGTAAAAGTCAATTGAATAAAAAAAAATTGTATTCAATTTAGGCTTCTTTAAAACTCTTTTGAACTTTCGTTCGTTGTTTTTCCGAACCGCCGTTTATTTACACCGGTTTGTGTACATAAAAACTTCTCAGCGAAGAGCTGGCAAGAAACTCTGACGTATCTTTTTCGAAGCGAACATAACACTTTTAAAATATTACAATGTCAAAGTTCAACAAACATTTTATAAGTCAGTTTTAACAATAAAATAATCTATACAAACAAATAACAAAATTGAAGTGTCTGTTTGTAATATCATAACAGCTTTTTACTAAATACATATGAAAGTGTATACGGTACTTATAACAAAAACACAATTTTTAAAATTTTTGTCTGTCTGTCTGTTTGTTCCGGCTAATCTCCAAAATGGCTGGAACGATTTTGACGGGACTTTCACTGACGTATGGCAGTATTGCTGACTTACAGCTGATGTTATAAGGAGTAATTTAGGCTACTTTTATTTTAGAAAAAGGATTAGGGTTCCGCGCAAAAAAATTAAAACCCTAAATTTAAAATTAAAATAATATATCAAAAGAAACGTGGTTTTCATTTTGGATTAGGTTGGGTTTTGGTTTTAGTATCCGAACCGGTATTTTTACCTTAGTGGTATTTTTTTTATAGAAGATGGGGCAAACGAGCATGCGGCTCACCTGGTGGTACGTGACTACCGCCGCCCATGAAAATCTTCAACACCAAGGGAATTGGAGGAGCGTTGCCAGCCTTTTAGAAACGAGTAAGCTCTTTTTTTGAAGGTCCCCAAGTCGTATCGGACCGGAAAAATCGCCGGTTGAAAACTGTTCCACAGAGAGGTCGTACGAGGAAGAAAACTCCTAGTAAAACTTAGAGTGATGGACCGTCAAGCATCCAGATGGTGAGGATGATATCGTGAATTTTGACGCGATGTGCGTTCGTGAAATTTGGCGGCTGCAATTAATCCGAACAATTCCTCAGAGCACTCCCCGTGCTAGATGCGATAGGAAATGCAAAGGGATGCAACATTCCCACGCAGCGCCAGTGAATCTAGCCGATCAGAAAGAACTCGGTCGGCAACGATTCGAACCGCTCTACGCTGGATGCGGTCAAGTGGAAGGAGCTGGCACTGGGGTACCCCGGCCCAGAGATGAGAACAGTATTCCATGTGAGGCCGAACTTACGCTTTGTAAAGTTGCAAGCGATGTGCCGGCATGAAATACTGTCTCGCTTTGCTGAGCACGCCAAGCTTTTAGAGGCCAATTTGGCCTTCCCTTCCAAGTGACCACGAAACTGCACGCTATTCAATATATCGACGCCAAGGATTCCGATGCTAGCTGAGGCAGCAAGGGGAGTGCCTTGAAACTGAGGAGATACGACAAAGGGGTATTTTAGAAACTTTTAATTCATGTGAGTGTAACATAGATTAAACAAAAGTGTAATATTTTGGTCATTACTTCATCTATACTCATGCTGAAATATAACCTTTTTTGACATGCCTTACACAAAGCCAAATTTATTATAATTACGTATCATTGTTACAAAATTTGTATATTATTTTACGACAATGGTATGTGCCAATATAAACTGTTTCTTTCTTTCATTCTTCCTTTTTTTCTAATAGCTTCTTTCTTTCTTATGCTGCTTAACAGCAGAACTTTTTGCTGTTTCTATTGTTTAGCTTATTGTGTATAAGGAGTTTGGCTGTACCCAAAATGGATTAGCCTTGATCACACTGCACAGAATATCATCGCGCGGGTTATATTGCGGCACAATGCTGATGTGTTTTCATGGACAAGTCCTTTTCTTTGAAACGAGGCATTCCGTTTTAGTTCTCAGGGTAATAACGGATCTGAATTTTAATTTTTATCAGGGATAAAAGTATAGGTGTCTATGTGACACAGCAACCGCTTACCATCAGGTGGAGGTAGAGGAATTTGCTCCTTTGTCACCCTTGTTTATAAAAAAAAAAAACAACTTACTATCACTTTTAACAAAAAACCTTTATTCTTCACACACCTAACAGAAAAGATAAAAAAATATTGCAAAAAAACTGTTTTAAGAATAATATAAAAAATCTGTAATCGCAAACAATAAAAATAAATATTTTAAAGCCAGTAGTAACATTTATGTTGCTAAAATATTGTAGGGTGAACAATAGGATATGTCTGTCTGCGTTGATAACGAGCGGAATTCATTTTGTTTCCTGACACGGTTGAACGGGGTATGTAAGCCGTATATTTTTGAAACAAAGATGATACGTACAATAGGTTTTCTAATTAGAATTCACTGAGCTGCTCACTCGCACTGAGTTCACGGATCGTTAGGCCACAGACATACGCGACCTTTATTGTTTTCATTTCACTTTCGGTCCTGATTGGCTGAAGATATAGCATGCATTATTTATATAGAACCAGCGATGCGCCCCGGCTTCACACACTCGTCAATAGCGCCACCTACCAGGTCTATTGTGCATCTAAAACGTCGAATCAACTTAATCACACACACAAAATTTCATCAAAATCGGTGTAGCCGTTTAGTTTAGCCGGTGGAGTTCAGTTACACACGGACAGAAGAATTATTTATATAATTATACATTTATAACTTCCTCTTGAATCATTCTGTCTATTGATGAAAACCCCATCAAAATATGTTACGTAGTTTAAAAGACCTAAGCGTACAGACGGCGCGAAGCGACATTAAAAGTTTAAATTTTTATTGACGCCCCGCACTGCCCCTTGCGGGTGGAATTTCATAACATCCGTTCTTAACTGACCTCTACTCGAGAAAAGGAATATTTCTACCAAATTTCAAGTCGCTAGGCCTTATGGTTCCAGAGATATCGTGATGAGTCAGTAGTCAGTCATACAGATGGAAATTTCTTATATGTATATATATATATAGATAAGCAAGCAAACTAATTGCAAATACAATCGAAGTATTTTTTTTCTTATTGTAAATAAAAAGTTGTTGAACACGTTTAAGATGCGTAGCATCATTTTAGTCTGTGAATTTAAGCAAACAATTTTATGTTACAGTAACAGCCACGGAAGGCTTAAAAAATATTAGTTAAGAATTCCGTGGCTTCTATCCATATTTTTTTTTGTATCTCCAGGAAAACTGCAAAAATGGTTTATGTAAATAAACATATATCTTATCTTATCTAAAAAAGTACCAATAAAAGTAAATAGTACAGTATTGGTAAGCCAACACCAGGCAAGCGCAAAATTAGAAGAAAAAGTATGAAAATACATAATATGAAATATATTTTTTTACTTTTAACACAAAATGGGTCCTTTTGGGTGTTTGGGCGTGAAGTGAACATACAGTATGTAGTAATGATACGTTACCAGAAAATTGAATCTAAAAACGTTATTGAACATTTTCAATGATACCTATAGAAGGAACAAACTTACAATTTAATAAAAAAATGTTGTAACAATTTATTCATAGTCATTAAATTCAAATAAAAGACTGTGCTACCGCACAGTCTGTTATTATTTAAATATACTTAACCTAATATTATTTGAACCTAATTTTGAAATGAATTTAATTTCAGTTTGATCCTAATTTTGGATATTTAATCGAAAAATTTACAAAGAATCGTGTATTTGGAGCACACAAAACATTTTTCATTGAATTTAAATTAAAACGTTAAAACTTTAGTATTATTTAAGTTATTAATTAGGTGCTGTCGACTCTTAAAACATAAAATAGCAATTATTATTGAATAATTTCAATACATATATAATATAATACAAGTTTTACTGGTTACCGGTTACCGGTTAATCATTAAACAAAACTACATCCCTAGCCTGATACTATTATATACTACAGTTTGCTTCAACGCACAGACTAATAATTTTGAACATCGAATTAAATTGTGAACATCGATCAAAAGTCTAACAAATTAGCTCAGTCTGTCAACATGTTATTCCTGCTCTTTTCAGAAAGAGACGGTCCAAATATTATTTGTGAATGCCATAATATATTATAATTTTAATTTTATGTCATATTGAATACGTTTGCAATATTTATTTATTGAAATTTGTATGACCAATGAGAGTTTAATTGGTTTCGTAGTAGATATAATACGACGTAATCGCTTGTATGTGTAATCTGTGACACCGGTTCTCGCACAAAATAAGGTTGACAGCCATTCTATTCTGTATTATTGTATTCTATGATAAAATAATTCCCTTTGAAGTATACTAATTACATTAAAATGACAAGCCCAACAGAACAATGCGCTGAATAAATATAGTTTAAAGAACTGACAACCGATCGGGGAGAAATGGCTTCGAATGGCAGCTCGCACAGGCAACGGAAGCGTAAAGCGGCCTTCCACTAGATATAGTAAAGACCTTATTTATAGAATAAGGAAAACGAGCATACAGTCCACCTGATGGTAAGTGGATTGTGGCCCATAGACATCTATATTTATCCTCGATTGAAATACAGCGTTATCACCCCTATGACTAAGATTTTCCAGTCAAAGGTCATCCGATTCTTTTTACTAACCATACGAAACTCTAAGTAACGTTATTTTAAGTGGTATTCTTTGAGAGCGTGGTCCTTTCGTCTTCAAATAAGTTATAAATGACACTACACTAAAGAAATTGGGGCATGAAATAAACTGGCATTAGCGAAGGAAGCCATTAAAACAATTTGCCAAATCGTATTATCTTGTATAAGACTAAGGATTCTTATGTATCTGAGAACTTATTTTAAATGCCGAATTATCTCATGAACGCCATGAACGCTTAGGAATTTAAAAAGGAAATAATAATATTATTATACTTTGGTTCAAAGTATTACATAGGATTGTAAAAATATCGTCATTATCATCATCATTTCAGTAGCAGCATCTTCCTGATAAGAACTCAAAAGAATTGAAAAGCTGCAGCTGCCGTGCGCTGAAACTATGGCAAATATCCCTATGCTCAGGCTTCTGATAGCCTGTGATGAATGATATATGATGTAATAAGAATAAAATAGTGTGTTATAACATAAAAAGAAGACTAGTAAATGTTGACAATTGACGACATGATAAAGATGGTAAGATAATTCGATGGGCTGATCTTATAGAGGTCATACATTTGGAGAACGTTGAATTACAACAAGCATACCACCAACCCATTCGAATAAGCAAAGCTTGTATACAGATCTTGAGAGGTTTTGTAAACCTGAGCTAGCCCACCGCTTTTAATCCTTGTTTTGCATAATGGAAAGTTTAAACAACTAATAATAATGCGGTTGAAGAAACTTTAATTTTATTACTTCAATTGATAACAAAAATCGATTTCAAAACTAAATTATTATCAACTTAACTTCTAAGCTACCTTTAATTCACCCCTTTTTGATCTCATAACAATTTATGATTTTTAATAAAATTAATTAACTAATATATATTTTTACGGCTACAATGGTGACTTTGATTTCAATAATAGAAAATAAATTAGAATAATGATGATATAAACCTTTACATTACACTTTAATATCTAAAAAAAGTTTTCTACTGTAAACGATTATGCAGAAAATATTATTTTGATTTGAATGCACAGAGTTTTACTTTATCTAAATGATAGTACATTAAATTATGCCTCTTAAATAAAAAAATGGTATATATAATAAATATATACGTGAGCCAATAAGTCAGTAGTATAGTCAGTATAGCGTCACTTTTGAGAAAATTTACCAGAATATAATAATACTGAACACATAGTTAGTGCATTTTCAGTATTTTTTATTTTCCTATATTGCTTGCACTCAAAATTATTTAACTCAACGCCAACATACAGATCAGATTCTATAGAAAAATAACTTTCCTTTGATATATCTATAACTTTAAATATTCCGACGCGTTCCTGAGTTATATCACAAATCTGTCGATATGATTTTAAACTGTTCTTTTTTTTAAGTGAAATGTCCCGCTGGCTTTTTTCTGGTTCTTTTCAGGACAGAGGCATGAGTTAGTAAATAAAACATAAGAGTGAATTATTTTTCTCTATTGAATGAAAAAGTTTCTGTTTCTATTTCTAGTCAAAATGCAGATACTTTGACACTCCTATGGAGTCAAATACAATGCTTTGTTTCCAGTAATAAGGGTATTCGGTCAGAATTTCCGAATAAACGTGAAATAACTATGCAACACAATATACACAGAGCTTTATAATCGAATGGGTGTTTTAGTCAATCCGATAAAACTAACAACCGGTCGAACTTTCGTCGAGGTATGTTCTGATTAAACGTGCTTTCGATAATTCCATTTTCGCTTGCAGTGAGTTTTAGTTGAACCTGATAATGGCTGAATTCTAAATACACATATGAAAGTTAATATGTACGTATTATTTTGCTAATTATAGAGGGAAATGACTAAAAAAATATTGTATTTTAACAATACTAAATTAAAAGTATCTACTTAAATCATCGTCTTTCACATATTATTACTAACACTTTTTGTGCACGTGGTAGAGCCATGCTGCAGCTATATTAATTGTATGGTTGTAGCACGAATGAGTCGGCTCGACCGGGGAAGGACCACGCTCTCACAGAATACCAGCGTAAAATTGCGGCTTAATACTGCTGTGTTTCGTATGGTGAGTTTAGAGAACCGGAGACCCTTTTTACTGGAAAAGAGGCATTCCATCTTAGTCCTCACGGCTGACAACGCATCTGCATTTTGATTCGCAAACGAGGATAGATGTAGATGTCTATGGGCTACAGCAACCACTTAACATCAGCTGGACAGTGTGCTCGCTTGTCACCCTTATCCTATAAAAAAAAAAAACAATCAAATTGCAGTTGCTGTGTCACCCTTAAGGACTAACAGTGCGCTACACTCACCTCACACAACACAACAGTATAATGTTGCTATTTTACGCTGGTAAGCTGTGAGATTTTTCCTTCCCTGTCGAGCCGATCCATTCTTACGTCTAAAAAGTTCTTCTCCAAAAGATGACCTATGAGCTGCTGACCTCTGAGCTATACAAACGCAGTATATTTATTTTTAATATTAATATTGCATTCCATTTGAAAAAGGATAAAAAGGGCGAACTTAATGCCTAGAGGCATATTCTACCAGTCTATTGAGTGGTAGAATATGCCTAGTGGTTCAAGCTATATGGCCGGCCCATTGCCACTTCAGCTTACTAATCCGTTGACTATGTCGGTCACTGTAGTTGTACTGCGTATATCCTCATTTTTAAGTTTATCACGCAGAGAAACTCCGAGCATAGCCCTCACTTATGGATGACAATACCCCGTTCAAATACGGCCAGGGTGGTACAGCCTGGTTGCACAAACATGGTGTCACGATCCTAAAAAGGCCAGCGCAATCCACATGAATGAAAATGAACGAATGCATATACGTTTTAACTTGATATCACGTTTTCTTTGAAACAGCCTTCGTAGTTTTAGCACCATCCTATGGTTGACTGGCAGAGAATTCTTTTAGAATTAAGTCCGCCTGTTGATTGTAATAGATCGGGGAAAAAGTTTATTCGTATTTTGTTTGTATAAAATTTAAGAAAAATCTCTTTGGTTGTACTATTCGTATCTGGCTAGTTTTAATATCAATACATATAGGACATTAAGAAAAAGAAAAATATAAAGTAAAAACACTTTCCCGCCATTCTTCAATTGTTTTTCTGTCCGCCAAAATGAGTAAATCTAATGAAGAAATTCGATACATTCTGAAGTTTTATAACAAAAAAGGGAAAAATGCGACTCAAGCCGCGAAAGCAATTGACGATTATGGACTTAATGCAGTGTCACTAAGAGTAGCACAAAGTTGGTTCATGCATTTTCAGTCCGGGAATTTTGATGTCAAAGATGCAGCTCGCTCTGGTTGCACTCATACGGATAAAGTCGATGCCTTTTTGAAAAAGTGGAGCAAGATCGGCATATTAGTAGTTGCGATATATCCGAGGTATTGAGGATTGACCACAAAACAGTTTTGACCTATTTGAAAAAGTCTAGCTATACAAAAAAATTCGATATTTAGGTACCACACGAGCTCACCGAAAGAAACCTAATGAATTGTGTACTCATTTGCGATTCTCTATTGAAACGTAATAAAACCAAACTATTTTTGAAAAGATTGATAACTGTTAATGAAAAATGGATGAAATATGACAAAAACGTGCGAAAAAGATCATGGTTAAGGGTGTCAAGTCCACAGGCTGTAGCGAAACCCGGATTAACACGCAATAAGGTGATGCTGTGTGTATGGTGGGATTGGAAGGGCATCGTTTATTATGACCTTATACCGCCGGGAAAAACCATCGACTCAAATCTCTAGTGCTAACATTTAATGAGACTTAAGCAAGAAATTGAGAAAAAAACGGTCGGAATTGATCAACAGAAAAGGAGTTCATCATGATAACGCCAGACCAGACACATATTTGGCCACTCAGAAAAAATAGAGAGAGCTTGGTTGGGAATTGTTAATGCATCCGCCATATAGTTTTGACCTTGCACCCTCAGATAATCACCTGTTTTGGTCTCTTCAGAATTCTTTTGGTAGTGTTAGGTTAACATCAAGAGAGGACTGTCAAAACTACTTGTCGCATTTTTTTGATCAAAAATTCCAAGATTTCTACAGCAGCGGGATTACGTAACAACCTACAAGATGGCAACAAGTTTTCAAAAAAATGGCACATATATAGCGGGTGATTGGGAGGTGGGTGCAAAGCTTTCAAGGGGCGCTAGTGTAGACAATTTAGAACCATTTAAGCCATGCTAGTCTTAGATGAAGTCTAAGCATTATTTTTAAATAAGTTTTTATGATTTTTGTCGATAATGCCCAAAACTTTCTAATTAACTATTATTTATGGCCAAATTAAACAATAAAAAAATGTTTTTAATTTTATTTTATTAAAGTCATGTGTAAGCAATAGATTGCTTATCATGTGTAAGATCATTCGTCGTTTGTAAGATACATTTGTGCTTATAACATGTCTTATTAGAAATAAGACATGTATTAAGCACATGTATTTGAAGATAATGATTTTACAGGCGTTTGAACTTTATGAAAAAAAATCTAAAATTTATAAATACTGTGTTTAGCTCTCATTTTAAAAAAAACTAGGATAGGTTTTGTCGTTCAAACCTCTTTGAAAACATGCTTGATTATCGCTCTTTGTTTTGAGTTATCATTCATGCCGATATCATAAAAAATGTTGAAATTGGGACCTGTAAACCAATTTGAGGAAGAAAAAAATTTTCTTTAGATATCTAATTAAAACAAAATTTGAACTGAAATTATCAATTTTTGACGTTTTTGCTCTACAAATACTTTTTTTGTTCAAAATTGTAGCGTAGTAAAATTCTAAGAATCAAGTTGTGGGGATTCTCTAAACAATAGCTGCCGGTTGCATGGTATTTCCAGGTAGCTCGCCCAATGAATTGAACTTTAATTTCAAAGCAAAACCAACTTAGTTACTAGGGAAATAGAGTCACGTTTCTTTAGTTAGGGTCAGTTAGAATTAACTGAATTTTTTTTAATAGGAGATGGGGCAAACGAGCATGCGGCTCACCTGATGGTAAGTGACTACCGCCGCCCATGAACAAACTGCAAATACCACAGAGGAATTGCAGATGCGTTGCCAGCCTTAAGAAAGGAGTAGGCCTTTCTTGAAGGTCCCTAAGTCGTATCGGTCCGGAAAATCGCTGGTGGTAATCGATTCCATGAAGGAAGTTGTGCGAGGAAGAAAACTTCTTCTAAATCGCACCGTGGTGGACCACCAATCATCCAGGTGGTATGGATGGTATCACCGTAATCTTTCGCATGTGCGATGGTGAAATTGAGCGGCTGGAATTAGTCCGAACATTCCTCAGAGCACTCGTGGCATGCGATAAAATACGCAAAGAGATGCAAAATCTCTGCAGTGGCAGTGAGTCGTCGATCGGAAAGAACTCGGTCGTCGACGATTCGAACCGCTCTGCGCTGGATGCGGTCAAGTGGAAAGAGCTGGCACTGGGGAGCCCTGCCCAGAGATGGGAACAGTATTCCTGTGGGGCCGAACCTGCGCCTTTTAAAGTTGCAAGCGGTGTACCGGCATGAAGTAATCGTCCTGCTCTGCTGAGCACGCTAAGTTTTAGAGGCCAATTGGCCTTCTTCCAAATGACCACGAAACTGCACATCACTCGATATGTTGACAACGAGGATTCCAATACTGGCTGAAGCAACAAGGGAGTGCCTTGAAACTGAAGAGATACGACAAAGAGGTTCTTTTAGTAAACGCGCAAACTTGTGTCTTCTGTGGATTGAACTGACTAGATTTAGTCGCCCCAATCCGAGACTTTGTTCAGCAAAGACTCGACTTCAGACACGTTTGTCCGGTACTGGGCGTTTCCTGAGAAATATTTGCACGGCGGTATATAAGGCATCGTTGTGTTGTCGTCCGCATAGCAAATGAATGTTACCAGTTTGCAAAATATCATTGATATGCAGGAGAAACAGCGTTGGTGATAGCACGCAGCCTTGTGGAACACCAGCGTTGATAGGCTTGTAATCAGAGCAAGCACCGTCTACAACGACCTTGATGCTCCGATCAGCAAGGAAACTGGTGATACAATTGCACAATTTCTCGGGAAGCCCATAGGAAGGGAGCCTCTAAAGAAGCGCTTTGTGCCAGACCCGATCGAAGGCCTTCGCTATGTCCGTCCGTGTCCGTGATGGCGATAGGCCTGTAGTTGGATGGGTCTGAGTGGTCGCCTTTTTTAGGGATCGGGTGGACCAAAGCTGTCTTCCATGAATTCGGGACTACGCCTTGGGAGTAGAGTACCGGAAAGACGCGTTAAAACCGCCAACTCCGAGCACACGTCTTCAGCACAATGGAGGGACCCATCAGGCCCATTCGACTTGCTGACGTCCATGGAGGAGTGCTTTGCGAACCGAGCGCTGTAAACCGCACGTCCGGCATGGAGCACTCATACTACGGATAGTGGGCGGCGTGTTCCCCGTCATTCAGAGTCGAGTTGGACGCAAAGAGAGCTAACAGATCGGCTTTTCCTTGCGGCATGGGCCAGTGAGTCGTCCTCTGTGCAGAGATGGTACAGATGGCTGACAGAAGTTCCTTGGACAGCCTTGGTGAGAGACCAGAATGCACGGGTTCAAGGTGAACTAGCCTCGCCAATTCTGCTGATGTGCTCAGACCTTGCCTTGGCAATGACTCTTTGAAGGACCTGGAGGCGGAATTATACTTCTTTTTAAGAGCGCTGGTATTTACATCCCGAGACGTTGATGCGTCAGCACAGGCCCGGTAGCACGCCTGCTTATAGCGTGATGCTATTTTACAGAAGCGATCAAACCATGGCTGGGATCTGCCTCCGATGGGCACCACAGAGGATGGAATAAAAAGATCCATACCCTGAAGTACCACATCAGCAACAGAATCAGCAACAACGCTGGGATCTTCTGGCGAGAAGCAAACCCGCCCCCAAGGGTAGTATGCAAAAAAAGACCACATCCTATCCCAATCGGCCGATAGTGCCAAACACGGCGGTAGCCTGCAGAATGCAACCGTGACGGTAGTGTGAGTGGCACCACACTCCGGACAAGACAATGGTCCGACGAGCCTAAAGGAGCGTCGACGGAAATCTGTTATCCGTCCGGATGAGAGGTCAGCAGAAGGTCCAACAGGGAAGGTACATGATCCTCCACATCTGGGATCCGCGTAGGCGAAGTAACCAGTTGTGTCAGACCATATGCCAAAGCAAAGTCATAAACAGATCTCCCCGCATGATCGGTTGAACGTGAACCGAGCCATTCGGCGTGGTGGGCGTTAAAATCGCCAAGGATCACGATCTCTGCGGATGGGATCTGCTGTAACAAGGAATCTGTAGCCATTTGGACGTGGTCGATGAGTCGGTCTGTTTCGGCATTACCGCTATGGGACCTATAGAGGCACCCGTAGACGCGGGGATGGTCGTCGCTGTCTACGCGCAGCCATAGGATGGACAGGTCCGTACCTTCAAGACTGCCGAGGCGTCAAAAACAAATGTCCTCTGACGTATACGCAACTCCAGCCCGGGGCACAAAGGAGTGTTCTAATTTGTACCCGGTAGGGAGAGATAAGTATCAGCCGGAGAGACACCTGAGTCTCGGTTAAAAAGAGCAAGGCCTGCTTTGCCGTCTCTAGATGGAAGTGGACAGCGTTAAGGTTGGAATGAAGTCCCCTGATGTTGCAAAAATTCACGGATAACGTGAAAGGGGTCGCCTTGATCTTATTGCTCCGCCTGCCCCGAGCAGTATTAGTCGCGAGCGGAATTTTGCCCCCCCCCCAGAATACGCGGGGCAGTCTGAGCACCCACGCTCAGGAATGGAATAGCTTGGTCCTGGATGCTCAGCGAGGGATTCTCCAGGGGTGCTGGTACCCTCCTCGGGTAGTCTTTCGTTTAATTCCTATGGCCCATTCCCCCCCTCCCATCAACAGATGGGAGGAGGGGATTGGGCCTCCGGCCACCTGCACTCACCACGCGAAACGCAGAGGTAAACTCTACTTCACTCTGGTATAATGTGAGGTCGTGGTACCAACCCGGTTCGAGCCGGCCCATCCTTGCGACAGCGCTGCCGCGTGGCTCACCAGTAGTTAACAACATTAGTCAAATAACTCACTTTGTGAGTGGACGTTATCGCGTTGATACACAATTTAACCTTGTTCAGTTGAAACCCTCTGGGCTCCTGCAAGTGTTGATCTCGTTAGTTGCTTACAACTTTGTTCATCGTGTCTAGTGGTAGCCTTGTGCTCCTGAACGTGTTGATTTTGGACTATTTTAATGTACTGAGTTGACATTTAGTGCGCACTTACGCTGTTTTTCTTGATTATTAAGTCACTATGGCTACTTTTTGGAATATGCAATATGCGGATATCATCCTTATGTATGGTAGTGCAGATGGCAATTGATCATTAGCACGACGGGTGTATCAAGAGCGCTATCCGAATCGCAAAGTGCCGAATGTTCGAGTATTTTACAACACGTATCGACGACTGGCTCAAGATGGGATACACCACGTGGAACCTGGGGTGAACCCAGGCATACATGCACCTGGCGTCAAAGATGATATTTTGGCAGCGTTTGAAGCGGATCCTACAACTAGTACTAAAGTTGTAGCTCGAAATTTAAATATTTACCAATGGAAGGTGTGGCATACAATGCACCAAAACGACAAATATCCTTTCCATGGCAGAGGTATGCAAGGTCTGGAAGTGCAAGATTTCCAAAGAAAGATGCAGTTCTGCCGTTTTCTACTTAACAGGGATATTGAGGATGCATGGTTTTTAAAATCGATCTTGTGGACAGATGAAAGTAAATTTTCTAAGGAGAGAATCACCAATTTTCATATCCTGCATGAATGGGCGGACAAGAACAACAATCCATATTGGAAAAAACAAGTATACATCCAGAGAAAATTTTCAGTAAATGTGTGGGCTGGAGTAATAGGCGGACTCTTTACATGGCGAGAATTACCTGCAATTTTTGGAAATGGATTTACCGTTGCTTATGGAGCAATCCGGTGCCCCGATATTTGAAACAGATCGAGAGGTCATTTTTCAACAAAATGGCTGCCCAGCGCATTGGACTTCGACCATTCGAGAATTTTTAAATAACAGCTTCCCTCAAAGTTGGATTGGACGAGATGGACCCATCCTTGGCCCTCGCACGGTCAACATGATCTGACCCAATCGACTTTACATGGGGTGGGCCAAAGAACTAGTTTATACGAGCATAGAAATAAATACAAAGAAAGAACTAATAGCTCGAATAAATTCTGCATTTGAAACCATGAAGGCGGAGATGAAACTTAAAATAACGACCACAGAAATGAGAAACCGGGCCCGTGCTTGCATTAGTAATAACGGCCGTCAGTTTGAACATGAATAATAAAAGATTTCAATTAAAATTTCGTTTTAATAAGTTAGCCAAAAATTTACTCCCTCAAATTGGTTTGTAAGACTTAGATTCAACATTTTTTAAGATGTCTGCATGAATAATACCTCAAAACAAAGAGCGATAATCAAGCATGTTTTCAAAAAGGTTTGAACGAAAAAACCTATCTTACTTTTTTTTTAATGAGAGCTAAAAACAGGACTTATAAATTTTATATCTCTTTCGTGAACTTCAAACGTTTTAAAAAAATTATCTTAAGATACATGTGATTAAAACATTACTAGTCACGGTTGATTAATGAAACGTCACAAATAATCCGAATACTCAGTTTATTCACTTAAGTAGTTACAATATAGGTCCCTATTGACGAGTAAGTACATAAACTGTGTCTCGCGAAAACGCAGCGCGAGCGCGGGAGCGATCGATAACACACATATAGCTCGGAGCTAATCGGCTAGCATACTGCTTGTACCGGGAGCCAAAGGTGTGGCGGGTGGCGTGATCCCACGGCGCAGGTGGGGTATCGTACGAGAGGGGATAGCGAGGCATCGAGCAACATAAGTAATTATCAGCGCGCTACAATACATGTTTTTTATTGTTTAATTTGGCCATAAATAACAGTTAATTAGAAAATTTTGGGTATTTTCGCTAAAAATCATAAAATTTTATTTAAAAAAAAATGGATATACTTCATCTAAGACAAGCATGGTTTAAATGGTTTTCAATTGTCTATTCTAGCGCCCCTTCAAAGTTTTGCACCCATATCCCAATCACATTGTATAATAATTAACTGTAATTAAACTTAAAAAAAAAGTTTCTTGAATTTGTATATACAATACCAAGAAACTTTTTTCCTGATCTTATATAGGGTATTTTTGAAACGCTCCCGAAAACGAAAACAGATGATAGTACTAAGGATACCTATGATGATGGGTCACAAAGAAATTCGATCCCGAGGAAAAAAAATCATCTTTTCACAACGTTTTATTAACTTTATTCACGCGCTCATCATGTTGTTACAGTTAATTGAAACGATATTTCCAAAATCATGAAAATACTGAAACATAAAACCAGCAGTGAAACTTAAAAAGAAAATCAGCTGACAATAGATTCAAATCTCGCGGGCGCCGAACTACGAAAGATCGGTACGAAACAATGCATTAGGTATACTACCACTCTACCCTTCCTTTCACACACACGCTGCTTCGTGTCGCCTCGCGCTGTGGAATTTACACATGCTTTAAGGACGTTACAATGTGCGCATTTGTTTTGGTGATTGATTAATAATTTTAGTTTTTGAGACAGTTCCGTCTTGACTATCACGAGCGATAGTTCAATTGTTTTGTTTATTAAATTATTGTCGTTATTACTTGTTATTTATTAATTAATGATATTGTTCTTGTTGTACGTTTTGTGTTTTTGTTTTGTTTTAATAATGCCCACGCGTAGGTACGTTTATAGTGTGCTCGCGAATACGGCAACATATTAATGTGCCTTGAAGAATCTTATAAGGCCACGGAGGATCGGTAAGCTGTTTCATACCTAATTTTTTTTTAATTAACTTAGCACTGAACTGGATACTGGATAAAAGCATGACTCTAACCTGTTAACATTTTTAATTATTGCAGGGAATCGAACCAGTTATTTGGTTTATTTAACCTGTGAATTGAATTAAAGTGGCTACGTGGAGACAAGCACAGTAGCAAAATAGTAGGTTAAGTAGATAAGTTAGGTATTTAGACAAGTGTTGTAAATTATTAGGTATTGTGGTACCATCGCAGCGGGCCGCGAATTCGCGTTCGCGCGTACATCGACCTCAGTCAGCTGATTGTAATTCAGTAATTCCACTGCTGGTTTTATGTTTCAGTATTTCCATGATTTTTTGTGAAATATCGTTTCAAATAACTGTAATAACATGATGGAGCGTGAATAAAGTTAATAAAACGTTGTGAAAAGATGATTTTTTCCTCGGATCGAATTTTTGTGACCCATCATCATAGGTATCCTTAGTACTATCATCTGTCTTCGTTTTCGGGAGCGTTTCAAAATACCCTGTATGCTGTTGTTAGCTTCATGCAGTTTTTATTCTTACTGGGATAGTAGTCAAGCACTGGCATAATAATTTAGAAATAGAAAATTATGGTCATTATTATAATTGTGTGTAATAGAACAAATGCAATAAATAACAATGGCCACTCTCCTAACATATTTGGACTTTTAAAATCTGATATAACGTAACTTAATAAAATATAATATTATGTCGCTT